>VOMN01027203.1:0-12853 GCA_014899125.1 Orchestia grillus | reverse complement strand
GTTTGGATTACAGCTTAGACGGAATCGATGAATTTCGGCGTCTTTGGCCTGCGCGAGCTCCGGCACTGTAGTTTTGCGTGGGAAACGGCTTCCACATCACCCCTGGTGACTCCTGTTCTTTTCGAACTTTGAATACGATTGACCAAGCGACTTTTAGGAAAGCAGTGACCTTGGAATTGGGGTGTCCTGCAACGAAAAATTGTTCTTTATTTCCTCGATTAGCTAAAGTTCATCCATATTTACTTTAATCAGAACCGGTTGAGTTACAATGACGTAGAGGCTGCTGCAGGTGTCATTTATAACGTGCGTTCTCAAATATCTGCCCCACCCTATATGCTCTTATTAAACTTGTTGCATTGATTGCATATTGTGAACTATGTCTCATAAGTTATAGGTTATACCCATTCTTTGGTTAGTTTTCGTTTTTTAAATTTCATTTCAGACATTGTTTGGCATAATTCTCTAAAGCCATGACGATGTAAAAGTTGTTCTCGCTAATACAGGGTGGCATAAAAGTCAGGTACCCTCGCTGGTATCGGTAGCACTGATACGTTAAGAAATGTTTAGGACACAATTTGATGAAAGGGTGGGGACCTTACTACTGGCCCACGATAATTATAATAATTTTTGCAGCGATAATTATAACAATTGTGTCTTAGCCACTAGTTTTCAAAACACTGAATATTCGCCGAAATCCTGACCACTTAGCAGTGAGAACATCTGCCTTTAATAATTTTTTCCGATTAAATTCATGTTTCGCTTTAAACAGAGAACATATCCTATAATCTAACTCGATTATTTCTTAAATTAATTGGGATTGAAAAAAGTAGTTGCTGTAGATTTGGATTGAAAATCAGGTAACCCACGTATAACTACAGCATTTTAAGGGACAGCTGATACCGTCAGTGCTGTAAGCAACTGTCTGTGTGTCCAGGCAGTGTGTGTACATTGAAGTAACATTGACGGAAGTAACATTGACGGAAGTAACATTGANCGGAAGTAACATTGACAGAAGTAACATTGGCGGAAGTAACATTGACAGAAGTAACATTGGCGGAAGTAACATTGGCGGAAGTAACATTGAAGTGTCAGTAAGCGGCGACCTCTGCCTCGTGCTCTTCGTTATCCGACCGTGACATACTTGTAGATTTGGTGAGCATCGTTATTTGTTATGTGTAGATTAGAATGCATACGTTCAAATTTTACGGTAATTTTATTCGTCCAATATTTTGCCAAGTTTGCAAAGATTGGTAGACAGATTTCGCATATTGGTGGTAATCTCATTAATAGAAACTAGATGGACCAGTGGTAATACTAGGGTTTGTGTCCTCCTTTTATTGCCCAAGGTTTTTTATTTGATTGTCTCGATTTTTTGTACTTGCGAGACACGCGCTTCTTTCATCTTCATTCGTGTTGCATTCTCATTCTTTACAGTATCTCTGACTCAATCTTTCGGAAAAACATTCTTTCTCTCCTTTATTCTCTCACTCTTCAACTTTCTCTCTTTTATTCTCTCTCTCTCTTTTACTTTCTCTCTCTTTTCCTCTCTCTCTTTTACTCTCTCTCTCTTTTACTCTCTCTCTCTCTTTTACTCTCTTTCTCTTTTACTCTCTCTCTCTCTCTCTCTCTCTCTCTATTGTGCTGTCGCGTTTCTCCTGTTGTGTTCTCTCTCGGTTTCGGTATAGAATTTTAAATCTTTCTTCAACTATTAAACACTCTCGTGCACTTCCTTATCTCTCTCGATTCGCTACTTTTTTAGCAGTTCTTAAAATTACAAACGGTGAATTTCATATTATAAAACTTCAGTACTAAATTCTAAAATTTTATGCCTAAAATACAGAAGGGGAGTTGGGAGGAAAGAAGGAATGAGAGTACAAGCGTATTAATTTACAGATTATATGAAAACGCGTTCAACTCAGTTTGCTATCTCATCTTACTCAGCAAACTTATACAGCAAACTTTCATCTTACTCAGCAAACTTGATCAGCAAACTTTCATCTTACTCAGCAAACTTGATCAGCAAACTTTCATCTTACTCAGCAAACTTAATCAGCAAACTTTCACCTTACTCAGAAAACTTAATCAAAAATACCTCAAATGGTCACGGAAATGCTTACCGTGAAGTTTGAAAAATACTAGTTCATTGAAATTGGTTGTTATTGTAAACGCAAGAGCTAGCGAGGAATCGGAACGAATAGATTAAGACTTAAGAATTAAATAGAGGCTAAATTCCATTGGTTTTAAAACAGGGTGGGGTTGAAGACCCTTCCCTATTTTGAATATTTACTACACGACAACTAATACAGGTATAAAAATAAGGTTAGATAAGAAATAAAAGAAAAAACCTTGAAGTTTTATTATTTAAATATTGTTTCCTTTAAATGTTCTCCTTTTTTATTTAAACCCAAATCTATTTCACGAATAGTATTTTTTATGAATTTTTCTAAAATATCTGAAATTATTCTGTTGATTTCTTCGAAGATATTGTTTATTAGCTCATGGAGAGTATTAGGGATTTTGACGCAAGCCTTTCCTTTTTTTTAAGGTATTCCCATAGATAAACTTTGCAGAGTCATGGTGACGTCGTGGCCATGGAACGTCACTAAGACGTGAAATTAAACGACCAGGCAAGACAGCTCTTGGTATTGCCATGGTTGCTCTTGCTGTATGTGGTGCCGCCCCATCTTGTTAGGAACCACAAATTCTGCATGTCTAAATCTCCTACTTGTGGCAATAAATATTCCTGTATCATTTGTCTGTAGTTGTCTCCTTTCACTGTCGCGGTTGCACCATCAACATCCTCGAAGAAGTCTGGACCAATGAGTTTTACACTCGTTATGCCACACCAGACGGTAACCTGTGCGTGAAGTGGTTGCTCATGCATTATCCTAGGGTTTCATCACACCAGAATCGGCAGGTTTGTTTGTTAACATGTCCACTGATAAGGAAATTATCCTGATCAGACATGATTAAGTGTGAGGTAAAAGTCTCAAAATTCGTCCTCCGTAGAGATGCACGACCGAAGTCCATTATTCGTTGAGGGTTGGTAAACTTTATCAATTGTTCTACTTGAATTTTATGTAGAAACAGTTTTAAATTTTTTGTTAGGATGTGTTGCAATGATCTTCGTGAAATTTCTAGTTGACTGGAACGTTGCTTAGTAGTCATTTTTAAATCTGCTGCAACACACCATGAAACACGCTGAATTACACATGCATTTCGTACCGATCTCGATTTGCCAGAGCGCTCTTTGTCTGCTGTTGAGCCGCAATCTCTAAATCTTAAAGGATTGCAATAATGCAATGTTTGAAGGGCCTTTGTTGATTAAATTTTCTTACGAAGTCCCTCTGTACTGCAAATAACAATCCATTACGAGAGCAATGACTTTCCACTATCTTTGCTCGTTGATCCTTACTGTTTTCGGTATTTTTGGGATATGATAATTGTGCAAATTCCGATTAAAAAATATGCTCCAAATTCACATATCAATGCAGGATGAGACGTCAAGACTTTCTCTTTCATTTTAATTGTAACGCATCTTCACAGATGTGTTAGTTAGAGTGTAATAAATGTTCAAATGGTAAAATGACTTTTGCGCCACCCTGAACATACTTTTTGAACAAGATATCGTAAATCTTTTGAAATTTGTAAAACATGAACACTATTCCCCTCCACTTGACCGAACATGCAGTTTATACACGAAGGTATTCACTATACAACTCTCGACAAAGCCCAATTAAACATACACAGCATTTTTAATGTATATTCTGAGATAAATATTGACGTACCTTAATGAGTCACTGATTCACTTATCAGCTCAGTGCTGCAGCAAAAAGTTTTGTGTGAGGTGTGATGGATGCTTAGCTCAAGCTTTAAATGACTGCTTCAACTGTACTGGACACAATGCATTGTCATTGCAGCTTAATAGATTCGTGAATTAGTTTTGAGTTAAATACAATGATTTTCCCGAGAAGAACTAAAGTCAAATTTACGAATATAGTTTGCAAAAGCAGGTTATGTGCAGTTAGATAACACTTAGTTCAAAAGTTTTAAAATATTTGTAGCTTCTTATCAATGTTCTTATTTATTTTAAATATTCTTGGTCCATTTGCAGCATTCGAGGGTAGATAGAGTAGGTTAAAATTTCCTATGAAATACCGTAGATTTTACTTAACTGTGTCTTGATTGGCACCGTTCTATGCCTCACAGTCGCATGACTCAGGAGGTGTGCCAGAATATATCATTGAGGCACATTCGTGAGTCTGTTCACGATAAGCATGAGCCGCACGTAAGAGCTTCACCAATGAATCATGCTTCTTTTCGAAACATTCATGTTTGTAACCTCAGAAGACGGGCTTGTTACCTGCAGTACATCATGGCACCAACCGGATCACTGGTTGTCAAGTATTGCATACAATTTATTATCCTTTGACTACGCTTAATTAATCTGATGTTTCATGAATAAATGATTGATAAGCATAGTTGAGTTAGTGGCAGGGTGTTTTAAGAGCTTTTTAACAGGCACGTCTCAATCTGTTGTAGAATATTATATCAAATCTGGAAAACTTAAGTTAGTTCGAGATCGAATAAAATACATTAGGTATTTTACATTTAATGTATTAAAATACATTAGGCACCCTGACCAGGGCCTCCATTTCGGCAGCACTCGAGTAATATATTAGATCACGTCATATGTTCACCTTCTGCTGTCCTCATTTCAGATCCGATTTATCGTACTTATCCTGCGCAACAATTGAATGCTACGTCACAAAACAGGGTCGCGGTGGAACATAGTAGTCATTTCAATGCCTTCGCATTGACGATTGTATCCAAACTCGATTGACGTATTTATGATACAGCTGCGTACATGTCTTGAAGTATTGATTCAAATTCGAGGATTGTATATGGCACGAGGTCTTTTTGTGAAATTTAAGCGTTCTACAGAAACTACTAGTATAAACTTTCAGTGAAACGAAAAAAATATTGAAGACGCCGTCTACTTTCGAAACTCGTATATTACTACAACAAGCGTATCGTTTTGTTCATCTAAATTCAATAGACTTAGCTATTTTTTGAAATCATAGAACATGATGAAATAATTTGAACTTCCTATAGTAAGTTGAAAATAAGAAAAATTATGGTATTCCAGATAGTGGCGATGTTTTGTTCCAATGTCCTCGTGTCATGACTCACTGAAGTTTCTCTACTGCACAAGGAGGGATATAAGACGCCTCCAGCAGTGCCAGTGTCACATCTTCACCGTGTTTGGAAGAGAAACATACTCACTCCCACCTTCCATTAAGTAGGTTTCTTCAAAAGCAAATGTTAATTTTAGTTTAGCATTTTGAGACGTTCGGTTGGCCAATATTTGTTGTTTGGGGACTCATAGAAATTTTTACCACGCCTCTGTAATTGTGTTAATGAAAATATCCGTCCATCTGAGCGGTATTTAGTAAGAAAACATGTTGCCTTTCAATCAAAAACGGTCTCTGCCAGGACGTAGTATCTTAAATTGAGAACTTCCCGCTAATTTTGTACAATTGTAGATGATATTCTTAGGTAGTGCCTGAATTTAGGTTAAGATCTTTCATGAAGTTGTTGCCCCAAAACTATGAGATATTTTCTGTGTTCTGCGGCATCCAGTGTGTGACTGAAGAAAATTAAAGGGTTAGACAGGTGGAAGAACCATGCAAAATGAATTTTTTTTCAAAGGGATCTGAATTAGGAAACCTTCGGGTCGATAAGTTCAATTATTCTTAATAGAACTGAATAAAATTGAAGCTGAGTCATGGGTTGAACGCTGAAATAATTTTCAAATTTCGCTTTCACTCGTGCATCTTTTGTTGCAGCCCCCAGACCGCCATCAGAGATGAAGGAGACGCTGGTATTCCTGTTGCTCGCGGCCGTGGTGGCCCTCGCCTTGCCTAATGGCAACCGCCTGGAGGAGGTGAGTCGTGTGGGGCTCACAAAACTTAAGCAGTAGTGCAGAACTCGGATAAATTCTGCGTCTTGCTTTTTTACTTTGGCAATTACCTAGAAATTGATGTTAAGTCTGAGTTAATTCTAGGACGAAAATTATGATTAGCTTTATAGAAGCATTAGCAACGTAGTGGATCCACTCGGAGACGATTTGGGTATCTCAGATTCTTTTACGATTCGTATTTGAAATTTTTGGGGACATATGCAATAGCATGACAATCTATAAGCTAGTAAAAAACCACAGTTCAGTCTACTCGAGTAATGAAACATGGAATAAAGCAGCAACTTATACTTATATGCAGTAAAATAGATTCATTTTCTACGAAAAGATAATGTAAATCATGAGCCATTGATAAATGCTGAATCATTTACAGCATATTAGTAAAACCAAACATATGTAAGTATTTGCCCAAATTTTAGAGAAAATTTTAATGAATCACTAGGATCTTGTTACGAATGAGGTGACAGAATTATTCTTTACTTGCTACATTCGGCATAGCATTGCCTCCGACGCATCCCGTCTGCATAATCACGGGATAGCACTGGGCTCAAATTGTTTGTTTACAAATTTTTCACTTGAGTTGTAAGGAAGAATACACGAATCAAGAAAGAAATGAAAAATAGGAATTATGAGAGTGTATTTTAAATATAGCAAACAAACCAGGAGGAGCTTGTTTTTTTACAGTTTGGCTAAAATAACAAAACAGACGTGTAAATTAAAGCAAAAACTGAGGTTCAGATTTCTAGTTTTATTAATATTGATTTATTGATAAATACTTGAACTTTTATTTGCCTAGGTAAGATTACACACATAAATGCCTGGGTAACATTATATTTGAAGCCTGTTGCGTAGAGCAGAACGGCAATGAAAAGAGAAATAGCCTCCGACGGTGCCCCCCAACAGAATATAAATGCCCCAAAATGTTTCCATGTAGGAACTAATATATTTTTGCAAGAACAACTTGCCACCGAGTGCTGGCTGCAACTGAAAGGAAATGATGAGCAGCTAAATATTTAAGTTTATGACTTATTTCCTCGATATAAATTAAGGCCATTGATTGAACAGCGTAAAATTTTAGGCGGGGTGTAGAAATTTAAACATTTATGAATAAAAAATTGAGTTGATATTACGACTGTTTGGAGACAAAATAGAAAGTCAGAATTGTGAACATGATCACTGAACATGATCACTCCAAACTGAGAATACGCCTGAACTGTTAAAACACGGAGGTTGTTCTTGACACGTCTACGTGTTCTACACATTTACGATTAGAATAGTGTCACAACATATATCAAAGATAGTATCTGTCTGCTGATTGGAACGTCTAGATGAGTATAATTGAAGATAAAATGCAAAGAAAATTGTAAAGTTTTACCCCTCCTTGTTTCAACAATGCAACAACTAACATTATATAATTAATTTTAAATTTTGGAGTTGATGAAATTACACCGTCAAAGAATCTAATTTTGTAATTCTGTACTCAGTCTAGCGTCTGTTCTTGCAGGCCTTACTCCCAATTTCGCTGCACTAATAGTTGAAAATTCTTTTCCGTCTCCAGAGGTCTGACGCTGTTGCTCCTGACGCTGCTGCCGCTGACCCACTCGGTGTGGGTGGTGGAGGTGAGTGGCGGTTCCAGTCATTTTCTCCCCACTGAACTCCAAATCCCGCTTAGCTAGAACCCGTGATGTAGACATTCAATTGCAGACTAAGAGGGAAGGTTGCGATAGCGCTGCTGTCTTCCACAGAGACGTTTAAAATCAATATTTATTTGATGGGTTCCACCCCGTGAAGTTGACTTTGCATGCACGCCATCAAAACACAGAGAACCAAATGAAATATAAAAATAAGTTTTTGATATAAGCGTACATTCCTATTTGCAATATAAATTTTCCATCTAAGATAAATTTTTCCAAGAAGATTGTTGGATTTATAAAGTTTGCTACTAGATTCCACAACTTAGTGAAGTTAACAACTTCAGAAAGCACATAGACTGTATAACGATCACTTCCTAAAGAGAAGATGTGTAACGCCCGTAAAAAGCAAAGCACATAATTTGAAACACGCATGACTGCTCGCTCTCAAACCTAACCTAGTCGCAGTTTAACTCTCTTGCGCGTCGAAACGTAAAAGCATCCTCTAAAATAGTTTTGGTTACCACTTAATCACTGTCGAGATATTCAGCAAAACAAATGCCTTACAATATGAACTCAGAACCATTCAGTTTGTCTTCTTGTGCTCTACAGGGGAGTGTGAATGCATAATAAAGTTGAAGCTTTACTTCACTGAAAAATTCCCAGGTTCAATTTGCCAACCCACACATCTAAGCGCATGATTTTGGATTCAAATGTAAATTACTTCATCATGAAGTTAATGAATGGTGTTTATACGTGGCAATTTATATGCCTTTTTATCACTTTTAAGTAGACTTCATAGCGGCTGAAGCTAATTTCATGTAAATATACATACCAAGTTAACAGATCTCATGAATAAGTTCTTGCCTTTTTTTAAATAAAACTTCATCTTTTTTGAGGATGGTCGACTAAGGTTCCAACTTACATTTCCACCAAACTTACAAGGAGCGCCGTGTTCAGTAATTCAAATCGACCCAAGTTATCCGTCGCTCAAAGAACACCAAATATGACGAGCCAGTTCGTATCCCACATACCAAACAAGCGAACATAGTTCGCACCAAGACTACCTGACCAAAACACAGCTCTGTTGCTGCTCCTGGTACCAGCGAACACCTAATACCGGGTGGTGACTCCACTCAGCTCCACTCGGTAGGCTCATCGCTCTAATTAATTATTGACTTTTCGATCGAAGCCTTGCTGGAATTTGAGGGTTCGATTTCCGACTGCGCAACCGTATTTTCACTGAACCGCGAAGGGCTTCCTTGGAAAAGGAAGCTAGGCTGTACGTTTTTCACATCACTCATTTGTCATTAGTTGTAAGGCATTGAAATCCCATCGATGTACTGCACGTCAACAGTGTTGGAATTAATCAAGTTTCTTTCTATCTTTTGTGCTCTATATCAGGAATGCTTGAAATTATTCTTAGATTTCAGAATGTATATCCAAAAAATATAATAGAATTCTTATTACGCTATAGCCAAAGTGCATCGCATACGATGTTGATGAACGTGAATGTTTGAAGTTCAGTGAAAGAAGTGGTTACACTTCAGGTTAAGATTGAATCGATGAAATTGGAAGTGCTTTCTTCATACTTATTTAATAAATATGTATCGAAATAATCTAAAAATTAAATTTAACTCGATTTTCTCGCTCTTGTTCCAGAGACGAGGTTCGCCTGCTTTGGACCGTGCAGTGCCAACGGCACGGTGAGTGAACTCTAGGGCCTGCCCATCAGTGAAAAGCAAAAACGGTAAAAATACGAGTTTGCTATAGCGGAGTTGCGAACTTAGCGTAGAACATAATTTGTGNTACCTTCTATCGTTGTGGGCTTACCTTCTATCGTTGTGGGCTTACCTTCTATCGTTGTGGGCTTACCTTCTATCGTTGTGGGCTTACCTTCTATCGTTGTGGGCTTACCGTCTATCGTTTGAGAACATCCGATGTTCACACGCCTGTTTTTGAAGCAGTGCTCACATATGCTAAAAAATTTACATAAATCCTCAAATTCTGATCAAAATTTTTTTCTGTAAATGAAACTGGCATAAACCAACGTCGCAAATGTGTTTCATATACTAGCTATGTTACTGCAAATTTTGCATCACTTTGAACACACAAATAGATATTAAATTAGTCGCCAAAGAGCGGGATCTGAAAATAACCAGGCTCCACACATATGCCATGAAACTGGAAATCCTTTGCCTTTTATCTCAGTGAGCTTTGGATAACATCGGACTGTCTCAGACTTGGATAACATCGAACTGTCTCAGACTTGGATAACATCGCTCTGTCTCAGACTTAGATAACATCGATCTGTCTCAGGCTTCTAGCCCCTCAGTCGCCTGTGAAGGAATACACTGAAGTGATGCACCATATTGAGGATATGGCACAAGTAGCACGCAGTCGCAAATGTAGATTAATCGAATTAGGTCCTCGCTGTACCTTATGTATTACTGAAGGCCATTTTGTAGGCAATGGATTGTAATTTTTGAGACTGCTTCTAAATGTTTCATTAGTGCAAACTGGTGCATTGATGCTTAATTTTTTGGCATGTACGTTTGGAAAACCGTGGGGTAAGATTTAGAAATTGATATGAACTTCGATCGACGTTCACAATACAATTTTACATCGAGAGGATTATTAATGAAGCAAATCATGCAACTAAATAAGAACTAGTTCACCCATTAAGTAGTTTTGGAAAATGACTCTAAAACTCAAGTTTCATTTCTATGCTGTTTTGACGTGCCATTGCATCATAGCACGTCGTGTCCCAAATCAGAGATCAAAATTATATCAGCAAAGCGTCCGCGCAGAATGCGATAGATTCTACCGTGGGGCTCAAATGTTTCTCTAATCAAGATACGAAATTTTCAGATTGGGATTCGAGCGCCCATCTGTCTTTTCGGACACACCGCGTTCCCGGACGCAATGGCCAACTGCTACTGCTGCATCTTCCGGTTCGGCTGACGCCGCTGAGGTCTGGAGAAGCAAACAACAGCCGCTCTTCAGCTGGTATTCTGCTCCTCTCAAATTTATTATTATTTATTTCTGATGGACTTCTGTGTGACTAGACAGTAAAGCGATACGATTTTTCCTCTTTTTTTGTATCCTTAATTTCTTGTTGTTAACGACCAGCGCGTTTTTTTTATGTCGCTACACCACTCAGTGATTCAATTGTCAATAGACATTACCATGTTCGTTACACAGAATTGTAAGACAATTCCTATATTAAGGTTAACTTCTATCGGTGTTAAAGCCAATATTTTTTAGCTACTTTACAAGAAAGATTGTACCATTCCAGTGAACAAATCGTATTTCATACCAGCGCAAAGAAACTTATTCTACCAACATTTTGTGCATCGGGACAATTGCGTGGGAATGAAGAGGACTGATGCGCGAGCAGCCAACGGAGAGCTCGCTCGTGTGAGCTCGCTAGCATGACGTACGAACGAATTCAGGGGCTCTGAGTAGTAGTATTAGTAGTAATAGTAGTAATAATAGTAGTAATAATAGTAGTAGTTGTAGTAGTAGTAGCAGTAGTATTAGTAGTAGTAGTAGTAGTAGTAGTAGTAGTAATAGTAGTAATAATAGTAGTAGTTGTAGTAGTAGTAGTAGCAGTAGTATTAGTAGTAATAGTAGTAGTAGTAGTAGTAGTAGTAGCAGTGGTGCTTTAGAGTGCAGCGCTTCAGTGACTCAGACTATGTCGCGTTAAAAGAGAAAGGACTATTCAGTATGGACTGTAAGAAACATGAAATCTATGCACGAGCTGTGTTTCCACAAATGATCCCCTGCGCATAGAAACAGCAAGTTAGGATTAAACAGGAAGAAAAGACAAAGAAGAGATAGTGCAGATGGTGTGATAATCGAAAGACGTACAGTAAGCCTAAAAGACAGAAATCGCGAAGGCCTAGCAAAAGCTAAGGTACCCTCTCAGTGCCTCCCAGGGACGCCGGTCCCCACAGCATAGAAAGAAAATATACATATTTAGGGTAGACAAACTCAACCCTTTGTTTGTTCTATGTCCCCTGAGGAGTCAGGTGTCCTGCCCAGCCCTAGAGTAAACTGCGCAGTGTATGTGCTCGTAGAAGGGCCATTGAGTTTCAGAATTAGTTCGTAATCTAAACGCTAATTAGCCTGTAGTGAAGGTCGGCTTAAAAGTCTAATTTAAATCATCTGTCGTTTCGTAGGAAACCTCTGTTAATTCGAACATTTTATGATGTAGTTTTCCCAAAGCTTCTTCAACGTTAAATGAACGAAGATTTCTTTAACCTTCATCCTGATATTAACTTGTGGTTATCTTCAATCTGAATTTGACTTACTTCACTCCATTATATTTTCTTAATCAATAATCTGATTACTAATAATTATAAATTCAATTGCTACTGTTAGCTTTGCTAAATTAATCATTCAGGATTCTTAATTTTATAATAATGCCCATACCCTCTCTCTTTTATTTGAACTTGTACTAGCTTTAAAATTATACGTGGTTAGCACTCGTATTTATTAATGCAAAAATGAGTGTTGCATACGCAAAATGGCGCTTTACCTGAGCCTCGCTGCCCTGGCATAAACACAAGCCACGTCGAGTCTTCAGGGAATGTTCTCCACATAGATTTGAATGATGTACACCATATTTTATAGCCTACACTTAATAAAGGGAAACACGCTAAATTTGATTTAGATCTATTATATTTGCATGATATTAGTGAGATTTGACTGATTTGTCTCATATCCTTCAGATTTTATTCATAGTGCCTTGCCTGGAACAAGCAAGGAAGCTCGGCATTTTACGAGCGTTCGCTGATCACACGCTCTTGATTTTTGGCAATGATGAGAAATTTTGATTTAAAATGTAGTAGCGAAAACCATTTCACATCTCGAAACATCAACTCATAATCGAGAGGTACATGGAGAAAGGTTGGAAATGGTAATGTCTCGATATTTAAACTTCGAAAAACAGGTGCAGTTGAAAAAAGGTTCCAAATATTTTCAGGCTTATAAACTAGCCTGAACTAAGGCGGTGATCGCAACAGACACCAAGACTTGAACGAGATGAGTAGGAGACGAACACAGCTCCAGCTTGGCCTGTACAGGAATTTCATATCTACAAAAATTATTTGGATAAGCAAGAATGAATACATTCATGGAGGGCGCTGCAAAAAATGGTACTGAAGTTTAAGCGTTTGTTAAATGTTAAATGTCAATTAAATTTTGTATTATTTGTTTTCAATACCCAGAACAAGCC
>VOMN01027179.1:0-50167 GCA_014899125.1 Orchestia grillus | reverse complement strand
ATTTGCATTACTGTAGAAAATTGCAATCTCTCGTACGCTTGCATGAAGATTGCAAGACTTAGGAAGTTTCAACTCATGCATTTATTGAAACTTCCAGAAGATTGCAGAATAGAAGGACGATCGCAAGATTTTTGCAAAGATTTTGAGTTTGGTGAAGATTGTAAGCGTATACTCAACTGTATACTTCCAGCAGGCCGTTTCTGCAAATGCATTTTTGCCGGGCATGTGTGAACTGTGAAGCCCAATTTACAGTCGATTTGTTTCAAGTCCGTGATACTTTCTCATTGCGTTGAAAGTTCTTACGAAGTGTAACAAATCAGAGTAAAAATCTTTTCAAGTTATGCAAATTTTTGTCTAAACAACATAACAACGAAGAATATTTTCGGGTTCTTGATCTAGTTTCATTTCAAATACATAATTAATTTACATTATGTATCTTAACTGTATATCATTCTGTATCTTAACTGTGTATCATTTTGTATCTTAAACCTGAGTAAGCCAAACTTTCGCACGAAATCGTAGACTTATTCTAGATGAGCTAAGTCTAGCTCAGTCACGTGTATGTCATGTTATGACGTAGCTCGTAAAAGTGTGTCATAATGCCAGGTACATGAAGTTCAGTTGGACGTATTTAGTGTTTTTCCTGCACGCAGACGTACAAGACATTATAACATAATTTTCTCCATTAAGTTAATAAGAATCAATCAAATTCATTTTGTTTACGTTTTAAACTCTGTTCTGTTTTCATTTTACTCTTTTCAGTCCAGTATAGAAAACTACAAAAAATTCATGAGAAGCAGTGAAGCATGTTCTGAAGACTTGCAATTTGCTTTTATTTTTGCTACGTGATGAAAAGAAAAGTACTATTTCTCGTGAATGTGAAACACGCTTTGTTCTACGGAACTGGGATCTACGTGGCAAGCGTGTTGATATTCTTTAGACAGAAGGGGACCCCTCACAACGCCCTCGACGACGGGCGGAAGCCGACCGCTTCTCACGCGAGCGCTAACCCGTACTGGAATATATCGAAAGGGTGCGTTCGCTGGCCAGAGGGCTCAACACGTGTTATACGTAGCAGCGGTTTCGTCTATTTTGGTAAATTGGAAGTGCGTCTAACAGCCGAAAAAGCTGTAACAAATTTTCAGCCATGTATTGTAGACGATAGAATAAATGTGATGAACTTCGACGGGATATTTCAGCTACATGAGACTTCATGTTGCTCGTAGGATTTTTTAATAAAATTCAGCCTTGTGCAGTAACCCATGGAAATCTTGACACGGTAGATTGTTTTAACAACTGCCCGTTAGCTCAGTGCTGTAACGGCAAGTGGTGTGTGAGGGTGTGCGTGATTATGTGATTGCTTGAGAATTAGTGTTTTCATTGTGATATCCGTAAGAAAGTATCGTTTCAGCTGTATGGATGAATGAATTTGATCAAAGCGACATAAAATTATTTTTCTTGCTTGAAACTTAAGTCATATTGGCATGCAGAGCCTGTAGCAATTAGTTACGTATATTTAGTTAGCCAGTTCTCGACACCAGAGATTTACATTTTCATTCATAAATTAAATTTTTGTCTATTCGCAGTGATATAGTTATGCTACAAATATTAAACAAAGCAATGATATGCACCGAGCTTGATGAGCTAGTGTGTGTTAATAAACAAGGTTACGACAGCTCTTGTCGAGAGACTAATTTTCGTTGCAATATACCCCAAATCCCCAATTACTGGATTGATCATTTCTCCTGTTCGACTTGAAATGTTTTGAGCCTCTTTCCTATTCATTTTTGAGAAATTCATTCAATTTGATTATAAAAAAATTAGAACAATTAATAAAATAACGTGTCCAACACAATTAAAAATGTTCTGTGTAGAGCACTAGTTTTCATCAATAGTAATAAATAAATGAACTGAGGTATTCGGACTATCTTTAATTTTCTTGTACAGAACAAAAAATGAAACTAGCAACTCAAGAAGTCACGTCCGTTCTAATAGATCCTTGCCCCCTTGTCCCCCGTTGCTCTCGTCTCAGGCAATCGCCCGATCCCTCATTGTTGACTGCTACAACTTGCGGGTTATCAACTTGCGGGTTAGCAACTTGCGGGTTATCAACTTGCGGGTTAGCAACTTGCGGGTTAGCAGCTTGCGGGTTATCAACTTGCGGGTTATCAACTTGCGGGTCGTCCTTGTTGCATGGAGCCCGTCCTCTAATCGTTAAATTTCATGGTAAAAATAATATTCCCAAATTCCTAGAGTTTAACTAAAAATGAATTAAACCTCTCAAAAAGAGGTGTTCCACTCTTGTTTATTAGACTTGGTACATACCACGTTTTTTCTCCAATATTGTACATAAAAACGCCGGTTCTTACAAACCATGCCTTTTCTAAGAAAAATGAAACCAGCAAACTGATGAAAAATATTTTCCTCTCTTGGAAATACAACGACTGAAATAGTTATTATCGCTGATAACTGTTCTCGCCATAAATTTAGTTTATCTACGGTATTTATGACTATGACTACGGTTTGTGACTAGTTCAATCACTGTGTTTCGAAATACATTGCTCTGATGTGGGCAAGAGCATATTTTGCCGAAAGCTCAGCCCCCTAAAAACTGTCTGTGACTGAGACTTCCGAAAAGAAAATTTTCGACCTCGTAATTGCCGAGATGTCCAATGTTTTCCGAAGTTAAATAACGAAATTGTGTTAATCTCTTTATCCCTGTTTCATACTAAAATATATGGAATTATTAAAGAGCGATGGCTTGCATTGTAGAGAATTCTACCTCAAAACCTCTGTGAGGAATTAGCCCAGATCCCGCTTGTATTATTTAAAATTCTTATGTTGACCAGGGACGTATCATGGCTACGGAAGTCGATAGACCTGTTCCGCAGGCTGGAGACTGAGCCTGGCCAGACCCACTGCAGGAAGCTCGTCGAGGTCGGGGGGAAAGACTGCAATGGGTGAGCCTTTTATGTTTAAATTACTTTACAGCATTAGCTATAGGCTGTAAAAGATATACATTCATACACGTATTTGTAGGTTAAGATTCGGAAACACCACTGGGTTTGAAATTTATTACCCTATTACCTATTACAAACCGAGTGGATGTTTCCGAATCTTAGCCTAAAATATGGATCGTAGGCGTCCCTTTTCTAACACGTATGTGTGTGGATGAAAACGAAGATATTCTAAGAGAGAATTGGATGAGATGTAACGTCACTGTAGTACTCGTAGCTTCAAAATATTCATCGTGCATTGCAAAGTAGTCTCTCTGTGCCTGTTGCATAGAAAACACACGTGCGCACGCGCGTTGCAGTATTTGTGGTGCAGAAATTTAATAAGTCTGGGCTTAGGCACGAAGGGTCGGCTGAAGAAAATTTACAAAGAAGACAGGCAACTTTTCAATCTTGCGTACCAGCTTCGACGTCGTGTACGTTTCAATGCTGACGTACATTCTATGGCATTCGTTGTATTGACTCCCATACTTTTGCCTTGGAACCGTAGAATATTATGCGACATTTCCTTTTTTAGCCAAACTCTGTTACCAGAAAACTGTTTGAGATATAATATGTGTTGTATTAACTGTAATATTTTGACCAGAGCTTCGTGTTATGAGATTTGTTGTATTGGCCACAACACTGCGACGAGGGAACCATGGGGCACGTTTTGACGTGTTGTATTGACCCCAAGACTACGCCCAGGGAGCCATGGGGCAAGTCTTGACGTGTGTTGTATTGACCCCAAGACTACGCCCAGGGAGCCATGGGGCATGAAGCTGCTGTGCCTGGACCCAGACGTGGCGCTGGACAAGAGGCGGTGCGTGGTGTACTCCGTGGGAGTCGAACACGATATAACCTTCGACAAACAGGTGAGCTCACGGCGGGGCAGTTTCCCAATTTATTCTGTGACATAAATTAGTACCATCGCTTCCATTCGTGAAGAGGCGCATTTATAAATTAATATCTTTTTTTGTTTTACTTGACTAAATGAACAAATAATGAGTGGTGTTCTCCTTTTTTCTTCTGTTCAAGCATCCTGCTTCACGCGAGACATAATTATACTGCAATTTAAATTAAATCGTTGCACCGATTCATGAGACATAATTACATTGTGCGTTAAATTAAATCATTGTACCAATGGGTGGAACATAACACTGTAAGCTAAATGAAATCGTTGTATCAATGCGTGAGACAAGCAAATGAAATTCATCACACATAATTTTTTTCAGCATTTGATTCAATCTTAAATTTCTATTTGTGTTCGCCATCTGATAAAAAAATACCCATTGTATGCTCAAGAGAACCTTTTCCCAGTTCAAAATTTTCATGTCCAGTCTAACTCTTCTGTCGCGTGAACATTACAATTTCATAAATAATTGCTATAATACTTCACTAAAATACCGAACGTAAATACACAGTTCCTCGTGTCCACATTTCCTTCACTGGACTCTAACTCAGTCATGAAGAAGTCTTTACCCATTTTTGGCTAAGTTCATCATCACGATCCTTCAGGTCGAATAGGCGTGATGTCGCAATGTTTTTCCGACTTCAAATTATTCAAAAGTAAGGGACCCTCTTAGAAACTTAGACACAACTGAGCAGTCAGCCTTCCCCCCTTTAGCTCAGTAATGCTGCAGCAGGTGGCGCGTAAGGTATGCGTGGCAACATGATTCCACGCGAAATGGGTAATTGGAGTGTACTCTGTGCATCAAAATGTCATTTCAGCTAAATAGACTATTGGATTATTTCTTAGTTGCACCTATGAATTCTTCGCTTGTATTACCGAAAGACGTGTATTGAGTTGTAGAACTTACATTGGCACCTTAACTTTAATTACTTAGATAGCACCTGATATCAAAGCTGTAAAGAATTCATTATTCGTATTTGAAATTTTTTATTCTCATTTGGTCTTCATACTTAGTAGGTAGTCAGAGTGAGTCAAGCTTTCACATGGAGTACCGTAGACTTTAACTCATGTGCGTCATACCGTTGGTATACAAATACAATTCGCACTGTCACTTTGACTCAGAAAATGTTATATAATTAATTTTATTGGCTCTGAAATTCGTGAATTTTAGCAATACTCTCTTTACAAACTAAAACGTATGCTTTGATTTGATTTAAACTTTTCATTTATTCTCAGTTCATCCGCACAGTTGATAGGCAGCAAGAGTAAGCTCAACCTTTACACGAAATACTGCATGTTCGCGCTAGCTGCGTCACTCTTGTCACATTCATACATATGTGTCACACTGGACTCGAAAAGGTACTTTACACATTCAAAACACGAATTTGATTGCCGTTTTTTTGACGATTGAATGAAATGCATCGCATTTTCCCTCACTGTTCGCAGTGCCTCATCAGCTCTAAAATAGACAAAAGATGCCAAAGTTCTCGGAAATCAAAGCAAATGGTTCAATCATTTTGTGATGGACCTGATACCAACACTACTGTATTCCAAAATGCATATATGAAGAGTTTGGCTTCGTGCCCATGTTCCTCTGTGAAACAGGTGAAAAACAGGCTAAACCGCAATCTTTTACCGAAATAAAATTATCAGCGATGTAACGGTGAAATTCTGAATTTTATTCTGCTCCATTTCAACAACTGCCCCGTGCGGCCAAGAAGCATCACCCATACTTCGGTACGAGAGAGCTTGAGAACGTAAGTAAATACCAATTGTTATTCAGGAAAATCCCCTTCTTGCCGCTGGCACTAGCGAGCCGAGCTAATTACGGCGTACTCAGGTGGCGGAGTACGGCTGCCACGTGTACATGATGGACCCGACCCTGCGGCCTGGCGAGTACGACTGGGTCACCGGCAGACTCGAGTTTCTGCCCATTGGACTCGGTGGCAAGAACGTGGTGAGCTTCGTGGTAGGCAGGATACGCCTTGCTTCCAACCTCATGGCTTCTATTTGATATTTTCGTTGTTTCCCAGTGCATCTGTAATGTTGATGCTGCAGATAGCCAGAGTAAGTAGAAGGTGCGCATGAAATCACTTGACCGAGCCACACTGGTGTGCCCGCTTTTGAGGAATGTCGGCTTTAATCTTTATTTCTCATGGGAAGCCCTCTGCTCGGAATCGAGCCCATGACCTCCTGAATAAGAGGCAAACACGCAAGCACGTGTGCTACGGAACGCACGGTGTGTGCAGTGGTTTTGGAAAGTAAGCACTAAAATTTAATGTATTTCTTAAAATAATACCAGTGTCCATAAAGATAAGATAATATGAAAGTCTATAAATATTTATCCCGACAAATTAAGTTTTTTATGCTAATGTGGATCATGTTTGCAAATTAACGAATATGAGTTACCGTGAATTAACGTTCATTTTATAACCTAAATTATTGTCAATATTTTACTGTTGGACACCGTGTTCATCTTGAATCTCGTAAATGACTCTGAAAGAGAATCTAAATCCCTTGGAGTCCAGCCGTCGAAGAACTCTTTTTTTCAACAGTTCGAAGTGGACGACTCGGGGCAGAAGAGCGGCAAGGTTATGGTGACGCTGGACAACGTCTCCCTCTTCACCAATTACGCCGGACCTGTGCACTACCTCAAGGTAAGCCGTCGGTGGAGTATTTTGAGTTATAAATACAAACCTCGAATACTTGGAATCTTTCCTTTTAAGAATCAAAGTCTAATAGGTTAATTTTTCGCCGAATTACATGTGCTAGGCTTTAAATTAGTAAATTTAAAGATGAAAGCTCATTTCAGTAAGGAAATATGTTTATAAACTGTGTATCAAATGACGTGTCAATAGTAAGACAATCTTTTTGCGATTACTCCTTAGATTATGTGGGGATTTAGCATTTTGAGTCGTAGCCACAATTTTACAAGACATTTTCAACACAATCAGCGTCTTATCTGAGCACAGGCGTACGCACCCCGACCATTATGACGGGGCTCACCGTAGTTTATTCGGAAAACGAATGGATTTTTTGAGTAAAGCTGCTCCTCATCTTGTCCTTGGAAGTCATGTACTTTTTAACAAGCTATGTTGATCAAGATATTGCCATGTAGAATTCTGTGAAATAAGTTTTGAAATCAACTATGCATCAATAAACTATGTAAACCAAAATACTGTCATGTCGTATTTGATTAAATAAGAAATTTAGTTTTCCTTCGATTACATTAATTTACGATACGATGTTCAGTATCCCACTTACGACACTGCCGCGTGTCAGCGCCGCTCGCAAGAATGTTCTTTATGGTGACGCGTGAGAAGTGTTACATAAAGTAAATGTACATATGTACCTATCAGGTATGCACCGTGCCTCTCCCTTATTTAGTATAGGCACTATCAAAATATTAATCTGTGTAAAAAATATTCCCTTCTTTGGCACTACGATAATTCTATCATAACTTTGAATTATTCTCATAATTTGTCACATATGAAGAATGTAACTTCGAGTACATTCCATTTCGAGTAGTAGTGCCTGTCCAGAGGAGTAGGCACGGCGCGTGTGCGGCACCTATGCATAAATACACGGGTACTAGCATCGTAATTGCAGGGATTGCAACCAACTCTGCAGAGTTGGACCGTACCAAATGAGTTGGGAACTTTCCGTCAAATGTTGCAGTGTCTAGAGCAAATATGAACAATTTTTTTTTGTGCCACATCTCCATTTCTTGGAAACGTGGAAGACTTGTGCCGCTGAACCTTTGTAAAAAGTTCAACTTCGTCGCTGAGAATCGATGCCTTATTGAAAATAAGCGCAGCTGCCCGAAGGGTTTGGGCATGTCGTGGCAGTGATGGTAGTCTGCTGACGAATTCTGGCAACTTTGAGCGGATTATCTCTTTGGGGGAGAAATTGGCTAGTGGTTGCTTGCCGGCAGTAACGTTCTAGAACGGACATAACGACCGCGCCACTGCGCTGTCACCCGACCGTGCCACTGACCGAGTGAACTCTGCCAAATTAGCTGAGTGAACGAGTTGCGAAGATATTAAAAATGGATATCAGGACTGCATATCATTGGTTGTTGAATATTTCTTCGATTTTAGGTATTTTTTTTTGTGATAGGTTATCATTATATTTTTCAATATATGATCAAATAAATAATCCACCATTGCCATTAGTATCCTATGCTACATGTTCGTATAGTATAATTTTTCAGTATACTATCTCAATACATATATGAACTGAATAAATAATTAATTATTATTTTAATTAAATAATTAAGTAATTAGTTAATGATTATATTCCAAGAAGACCAAATGAATTCACATAAACACAAATAAAATTTCAACAGATGTGTAACTTCTCGCAGTTTCTCACTCGGTAACCTACATTCAGTTTTCGGTAACTTTTGATTGTTCAACAACCAGCGACATGCTCTGCTGATGTTAAATTCGGCCGTGTGCGTAACTGGTGTCCAGTCCTTCCCTTCTTCATGAGCAGTTGTCGCCTGAAGGCATTCTAACATTAAAAGCGTTCTTAAAAAACAACTCACATGGCTCTATTTCGCGAGAGATCAAAGTTCTGTTATGGTAATGCATATATCGTTCGTGCCAAATCAAATTTCGATTGTGACGAGTCAGATTTTTTTTGTTACAAATCAGATTTCGTTTATGACAAATCAGATTTCTCTTGCGACAAATCAGCTTTCTCTAATGACAAATCAGATTTCGCTCATGACAAATCAAATTTCGTTTACGAATAATCAGATTTCGTTTATGACGAATCGACTTGGAAAGGTGTAGTTACTTTTATCTTAAGGAATTGTGTTTCACGGTCAATTCCCCCCCCCCTTCCTCTCCCCCCATCCCTTTCTCCCAAGATCGATATCGAAATGGCCGAGTGGCCGTCGCTGGAGTACATCTTCGACCACAATCTCCTGACGGGCGTCCTGCAGGTTATGGTCGAGTTCCACTTCTTCATTCCACGCGAAGATCTCGGAAACGTGAGTCTCCCCACTGCCAAGTTAGCGAAGTTTGTATCTGTGATACCACGATCCGGATCTAGAATGTTACCATTGGATACTGCTCTGTTTTCGGTGATATTTTTTCCCTGCTTATGTAAAAATGATTTTATTGTGCAGTTACCTCAGAAGCAGTTGTAGCGTGTATATGATTGCATTTTTCACAAAATGATGATTTAATCTCATCATTTAGAGCCCACACAGGCGGGATCTATTGTTCTTGGTGGCAA
This sequence comes from Orchestia grillus, assembly GCA_014899125.1. Classification (NCBI taxonomy): domain Eukaryota; kingdom Metazoa; phylum Arthropoda; class Malacostraca; order Amphipoda; family Talitridae; genus Orchestia; species Orchestia grillus. The sequence continues at coordinate 41,014 of VOMN01027179.1, read as the reverse complement.
TTCTTTGAGTTCCCAAAAGGAAGATAAAATACATTGAAAAGCTAGAGTTCCAGAGAGTTGTGTTTTCCATGACTGGCTCGTTGAGGTCGTAACAAATATCATAAAACGGTCTGTGACTGATAGACCCAGGCGTGGCTTTTTCACCTGAACATCTATAATTATCTATAATTATGGCCGCGCAAGTTCACCATTTTCGCTGCCTTTCGATAAGGTAACAAAAAAGCTAGACTGCGGAAGTGATGAACCTGTTCCTGCGCACTGACTTGGACGTGGTCCGTTGTAAACTCGGAAAGATTTTGACACGGTGACATTTTTTTTAAATGAAAGATATTTCCAGATTAACATAACCTTTCTAGCAACTGCGATTTGCTATTATTTTTCATGTTGTGCATGACACAATACATGGAAATAATTATATAAAATTTGTGACTCTATGCACAATGTAGAGCATTCCTGTCCCAAAAGACATTATATCATACGATAATATCAGAAAAGGTTAAGATGAGTTACCAACAGTACAAGACCCGTTAACTTTCACAAGGACTAAATTAATTGTAACTTTTTCAGCCGGTAGAGCATTACAGACAAAGATGGCTGCTGATAGAACGTTTCGAGGACCACGGCTTCTTGAGGGTTCGCTATGACGTCACTCGGAGCGGGCCAGCCTACAATCGCATGCCGGACTCCAACGACACCGCTTTTATCTGCGGGGAGCTCTTCTTTATAAGGAGACGCAGGACTAGCGGACCGCAGCTACTCACCTGACTTCAGTTCGTTGATGTTGCTCCTCTTCTTTATAAGGAGACGCAGGACTAGCGAGCCGCAGCTACTCACCTGACTTCAGTTCGTTGATGTTGCTCGCAGTTTGCTGACTCGGTCATTGCTGAAGAATCGTCGCATAACGTCAGTATATATCGATGAATCGAATGAGGTACGTCATGATTGTGAAGATATAAGCATTTTATAAAACCTTTACGTATATTTCTAAGTTTGTTTTTTTAACGAATGTGTAATATTTTTGCTTACGTTTCTCTGGAGAATATTTTTGAATACGTTTTCTATGAAGGAAACCGAGTATTTTCGGCGGTGTTTGCGTCAGGAAAATGTTAAATTACATTTTCTTCCTAGAATGAAGATTATGTTTGAACAAGTATCTATGAGGAATATTTTAGAGTACGTTTTGTGTCATAAAATAATGAAAATATTCGAGTACGTGTTTCTCTCATGGAAACATCATTCAGTTAATATGGTCCCAGAAATGAATGTCATCATATAATTTAATTTGCATATTTTGCATGCTCTAGCTGTCCAGAAATACAAACCTGTAGTTAATATTAGAAAATACGTTTTGAAATGCTGTAACACAATTATATAATAAAATAAGAATGAGAATGATAATGTTCACTATCGTTCGAAGTCCAGTATCCAATCATGATTTGTCTTAAATGGAATTTGAAGCATGTTAATTTCATGATGAATTTAATCTGCAAGCATGTTAATTCCATGTTAAATACAATTTCCAAGCATGTTAATTTCACATTAAATGCAATTGGCAAGCATATTAATTTCCTGTTAAACGCGATTTGCAAGCATGTTAATTTCCTGTTAAACGCGATTTGCAAGCATGTTAATTTCATGTTAAACGCGATTTGCAAGCGTGACACACGCTCTCACCGAACACTACTGCATCCAGTTATATTTAACCTACACGACGAAGTCCCGGATCTGAGGAGAAATTGGCACATGTATTTCCCATGCATCGCTACAAAATTGTGTTCGAGAAATAGACCTTGCGTTTTGGTCCTGTCTACGACACACTCTCGTGCGCATAGCACGCTTGGTGCCTAGCACACCAGTTGGTGCCTGGCACACCAGTTGGTGCCTGGCACACCAGTTCTTGAGAGCGAGTCGAGCTGACTAAAGGCGCCTTCACATGACCCTTCAAAGTCTGAAGACGGTGCGGAAGACACCCAAATGTGGGCATTGAATGCTGATTTCAAAATTGAGAGCAAATACGCATTCGATGACCATATTTGGAGGTCAGCCGCACTGGCTTCTAACTTTGACTGATCAAATGATGGGCCCTTGCAGTAGTGCAAGCTGTACGACAACTCTGCCAGCAAGAGCGCGCTACGTCATGCAACATCGTACTAGGCTCACGAGATGGCGACAGGTAGGACGGACTAGGCAACCTCAGCCGTCAACAACATCGCGTGTGAAGCGGTCTTACAACATCCTACTCGATCTTCGCACAATCTGATTTGTGTTCAAAATTTCATGCTCCTGGTATTGTTAAAAATGGTATGATCAAATAATGTGCTCAAAATATTATGTTCCTGGAATTCGAAATATGCGCTTTTTCAAACATTTCTGGTCAAAAATTCTGAAACAATATGAAATCTTGCGTAAAGCAAGAGCAAACAGTATGAACGACTGTTTTCATAGATGCTTGGATGCTTCCATACGCACGGTCTTCTAGAGACGAGCGTTATTTTTGACATCAGTTTTAAGTTATAAATTCGAAGTTCTTCGATTCAGTTAGACAATGTTTCATAGAACTGAGAGATGTAATAAAACAAATGTTTTAGGGCACTTCATCTCTATTCTGAGTTTTTAATATTTAATTGAACAGAATTCGTGATATGATTCATTCTTTTGTTTTGTTATGAAGTTTCCTAACAACCTCAATTTTTTATATAGTACATGCGAAGAAATAAAGACATATTAAATTCATTTGCATAATAATTCAAGCTCAGACGAACACCCATTACATCGCTAATTTGAAATTACTTCCTGAACTTTCCAGAATTTACAAGTTTGAGCTTAAAATTGTATTGTTCTTGATGAAGGAAATCAAACAAGCCGGGACACATTTTTAATGAATTAATGAACATTATTTTCTTTCTTCTCTTTTTTCTTTTTTCCTTCTTTCTTTCCTTTCTTCATTTCTCCTTCTTTCTTTCCTTCTTTTCTTTCCTTCTTTTTTCTCCATTTTTATTGGCTTCTCTTTTGCCTTTTTTTCTTTCCTTCTTTTCTTTCCTTCTTTCTTTCCTTCTTTTTTCCGTCTTTTTTCTCTTTTTTTATTTCCTTCTCTTTTTTCCTTCTTTTCTTTCCTTTTCTCTTTCCTTCTTTTATTTCCTTCTTTTTATCATTTTTTATTTCCTTCTTTTCTTTCCTATTTTCTTTCCTTCTTTCTTTCCTTCTTTTCTTTCCTTCTTTTATTTCCTTCTTTCTTTCCTTCCTTCTTTTCTTCTCTTCTTTCCTTCTTTCTTTCCTTCTTTTCTTTCGGGTAGAATAGAACCAATACTAGTCTAACATTTTTGCAAACACAGAACATTAAGTGCTCCATACAGCTACGTACAAACAACAATGGACGATCAAACGAGAGCTTCATAACCTTCTGCAACCCACCGTACTTCTGTTTCCTAATTTTTTGCGTAACTTTAGTTCATATTTCAATATTTTTGACAAATATGAATTAAGAGAAGTTATAAATTGATTTTTAACTGTTAATATACCCGAATCTAATCAGAATTGAAAACCTGGATGAGTACAACTCGTTTGTGACCGCCATGTACCTGTTCAGCATTAAGCCTAACGACTAGGCGACCAACGGAGGCCCCCCTCGCACTCGTATGAGGCTTAGAGGCCATGGCTTGGTGAGGCCAGTTCCGTGAGCCTCTCTTAAGCCTTCGCCGGTGCTCGACTTGTTCTGTGGTGTAGCAGGATCGCACATTCATCAAGACGGGACTCTTTAATGAGATCCTCTGATTCTAATGAGATCTCATCCATGTATTGCTCGGTTGTACAAAATAATGGAACTACTTAGTATCATAGCAACAAAACTTAAAAAAAACTATAAAACTGTTAAAAGCTCCTTTATTTCGATGCTCTTTATTTATTTTAACTGTTGCTTAATAAGTTCTGCTAAAACTGCTAATTCTTTTCGGGTATCATCAGGAGAAGTAATTGCGATTCGTGACAAGCCTATCGAACTTTCAAAGAGGTGATATTGCCGATTCTAAAATGATGGGCGCAAGCGTAAAGTAAGTAGCCCTTTAGGAACGAACAGTGATTATTATTTAGTTTTAACAGGACAACTTCGACTTCATCACCTTGTTATATCTACCTATTTCTCCCTCGGCGTGATTGTGTCACTTCAAAGCGAAACAGAGGGAGATAATATACGAGTAATAGTGGCTCCAATTGAGAAAGAAGAAATTAAGTATGGGCTTGGTGATTTTTTTTTTAATTTTATCCTAACCTATAGGGGTTGGTATGGGTAAGAAAGCGATAAATTAGTTGCGGTTGGTTGTCTTTGTTAGCGAAGAGCTTATGTAAAAAATTAATGAAGAGGAAATGTGGTCCTATCTTAGTATACCATAGGAACATCGAGAAAGGAGATTAAAGATGAAGGAAAATTACTTGATACAAAAAAGTGGTGCTGCTACGTCTGGCTAGTCTGAAAATAAAGATAAAACAATCCCTGTAACATCCAATAGGTATGAGAGAATTCAAGACAAATGTTTATTACCCTCACGCTGACCAGGCAGAGTGAGCCCCAGCCGCACATTGCTGCTGTAGGACTACAAGCTGTACGCGTTTGGGTTGCGAAATAAACTCCTCCTCAAGTGTGACAAAGTCGGGGACTCACCCTCCCATTACGATCTATTTCCTTACTTACTTAGGTCCTTCAAATCATTCGTCTTTCAGCGTCCCAAAATGTGTAGCCTATTTTATCTTGTGCCTAAGAAGCCCTCAGGGGGCATGGAATAGACCATAGGCAATAGGATTAGGTTAGTTAGGTTTGTCTATCTTATACTGTGGAGACTAGCGTTCCTAGTGGGACATTATTAGGCTACCTCAGCTTGAGCTAGGCTTCAGGACATCTATCTTTTATGCCCACTTTGCTTCTTTCCATTTTCAGGCCTTCCTTGCTGATTATTGTTTATATTTTTTTCCTATTCCTTTTCGACTTGCTGTTTCTATACGTTGAGAATCAAGCATGGGAACACACCTTGTGCATAGATTCCCCGTTCTCCTAAGTCCGTACTAAATGGTTCCGTCTCTTTCGGTGTAAGATAGTCTGAGTTACTTAAGCGCTGCTCTCCTCATTACTACTACTACTTAGGCTAATATTCACAAAATATTAGAAGCTTTATCGTGCATTACAACCTGTGTTTGTATTAAGTAGAATGTTGATAAGTCTCCCTTCAGCTTGTGTTCACGAATTCTGAATTATTATCGAGACGATTAAACTCAAATTCTCATTTCAATAAGCTGTGATCATATCGACACGCATACATCTAGTTTTCTGATATATTCTGAGTGACTGAATACAATCAAAGAAACATTCCATAATATAGACGTATCTTCGTATCGACGTGTCAATGCATGTATCGACGGTGTGACGTAATCATGAAATGTTAGTCTCGCTGTGTGACGTCCCAGGACTTGGGTGAAAACCCAAAAATGCGCCGCTTTATTCGTCCCTGTCGCTATTTTTTCGTCCATTACATTCTAATTCAGAGCATCATTTCATCCAGTGAATCATGCAATCAAGTGAGCACTCTAATTTATAGCTGGGTGTAATTTAGTGCGCAGTATAATTTCATTGCACCCAATAATTCAGTGAACACGCAATGCTTCGCACTATACATATATTACACTCGAGAGTGAATACCTCATCTTACCTCTAGTAGATGGTGCACTCGAACATTCGTATCATACCACACTGCTTTTGCCTCAATCAGTCAATCCCGCTGTACCTTTTTCTAGGGGATAATGCAAAAAATTTAATAATGTTCAAGTTAGTTTATTTAAGCCTCGAAATTAATCGGAATTTAAATTTAGTTGAAATTACAAGTGTCGTACTATGACGTACTGCAAACAAATGTGCGATTACAGGGAAACATGAAAAAGCAGCGCAGTCAAACTCACACCCTTTCAAAGCAAAACGCCGTGAATACGAAGGTTTCTACTAGAGCTCCTCTACGGGCAGGGGCAGACACAATACCAGTATAACTTTATTGTCGCCCCATCGATTATTAATCTAGTTCCGGAGGCGACATCTTCGCTTGGGTGATCATAAATACAGGGTGGCCCATTAGTAAGATAATTTTTTTTATACTATTATAGTTATAAAACTAAAAATGGAAAAGAAATTTTGTTAACATAGAATGAAGAAAGAAGTTTAAAATTTTGTGTCAGTGTATCTATTCAATCCACAATTACAATGTAGTCTTCTTAAAATTATCTTCGTTGCATAGATCACAATATATTCCTCGGTTTGGTGACATACTGTGGCCGCCTCGATCACCAGACCTGAATGCTCTTGATTTCTTTCACTGGGGATACTTAAAGGAAAAGGGTTACATTGAAATGCCGGATACTTTACAGCATTGGATTCAAACGAAAAATCATTCTGGAGATCAACGACATTTCACTAGAGATATCAATGAAGGTAATGAACAGAACCGTTGAAAGAGCACGCCAATGTTTGACGAAGAATGAAGAACATTTAAAAGATAGTGTAGTACATAGTTAAACGTGTTTTATGGTTACATACATGCATATATATTTAATTTAGAAAATTCTTCTTTCATTCTGAATTAACCAAATCTCTTTACCAGTTTTAGTTTTATATATCTAATAGTTTTAAAAAGGTACCTTACTTATAAGCCACTGTGTATGAATATAAGTACGTAATTTTAGGTACTCCAGGGAAGAAGTTAGAGGTGCCGCGTTTCATTCTCGTAAGTTCAAATATCGGCACTCAAACTTCACCGTCATCTTCAGGCTGGCACCTGTTGCCGCATCCGGCGAAGGGGCAGCAGATTCCTTGTTCGCAGTCGTCGTGGGACTCGCACTCATTGATTATTTTTGTACAGTAAATCAAGGGGCTGATGGGAGACGGCGGACCGCATCTGGGGGAGTGTGCAGGACAAAACTCAGTGTGACCTGTTTGTCGTCCCGATCATAGTCAGGTGTACAGGGGCCATATCTACTCTAAGGCGGCAAAATTGTAGATGATTGTGAATGTCCCGGCAAGAATGTTAGACTGGGAATGGACGGAGACTAAAAATCCTAGCTTGCGAAAAAGAAATCACGTGGTAACCTCTATAGAAGCAACACGTTGAAACAATTATGACTGTAGTGAATGTTTTTATTCATAATTGACTCACATTATTCAAAACTCCTATTTGTTGATTTTTTAACATCGCACCTGATTCTTCTTCAAAAGAAGAAACCTCTGGAGGTGTTCAGGTACTGATAGGCGTGTCGAATTCAAACTTCGAAGTTAAAAGCTCTCTTGGAGTCTTCATCGCGACGATGACTAGCGACTTCAATTAGGCAATCTCTGGATTCCTAAATTGTGTTCATCCCTCACGTGGAAGAACAACTAAATACAAATTTCAATGACAAGTCACGATCTACTTCTTTCATCCAAAAATACCTGAGCTATGCAGATCGATCAATTTATCTATTCTCAGAAAAAACTGAATAAAGTAAGTCAAAGCCATTTATGGTTCAACACCGCCCTAGCTAGTAATTCACTCTGGCTCTGGTGTGTATACAAAACAGTATAATTTAGAGGCGTATAATATGCAATCTTCAATCTTCATGGAAACTCGGAATAATTCATAGAACAAACTAATACGGTTAAAATCTTGCTCTTAAAATGTCCCGTCATTTCTGCAGTCACAGAATTTCTGGAGCACTCGTACGCACGGCGCGCTGAGGAGAGCTCTGAATGATCTGGTTGTCTGTCGTCGTCACGCTGCCTCGCGTGACGATATTTTTGTTGGAACTTACATTACACGCGAAGTTCCTGGTTACGTCAATGTACACGTTACAAGTCCTTGAACACTATTTTATACAACCTGACTAGGCAATCTTATCTGCCCTGCCCACCACAGTGATAGCNGGCAGCCGTACGTAAAGGCCAAAGATATACATTTTATTCATGCTATTTTGTCATGGGTGTGGGCCACACTATCAAGTGCGCTCTACATCTGAACGCTTTCCGAGAGACCTTCTTTGTTCGCTAGCCAACACATGTTGTACCGAGTGCATACATGGCATGGAATCCAAATTGTATGTCTGGCAGCACTTCTTTATCCTTACACCTGTTCTCCGTTGTCACTCAAAAATATTTTTACTCGCGTAAAAGTAATCCATCATGCTTTAATTCCAACGTAAAGTTTGTAACAAGTTTTTTCTTTGCAAATTTAAATTAGTTAGCGGGTAAATAACAGTAAAATCGAAAATGACATCGTGAAAAGCGATGCTGACGAAAATCATGTTCCTAGGAAACTGTGACACTTCTCTCAAAGTCTCCCAAGTTCATGGAAACAGATTTCTGAGAGAAGGTTCGTATATATTAGGTAGATTCATAAATAATTTCCGATTTTTTTTATGTAAACTAAAATTTTTTTTGTCCATTTTAAAATGCTCTTATTTAAGTTTAGTAGTCAAAATTTTAACAAAAAATCTCTTTCCACTTATTCAGAGCCATTCTATCCCTTGCATTGCAGTAAAATTACTAAAAATAACCCATGGAATGGAGGACCGAAAGTTATATATTCAACATGCGATATTGTGGGAGTTTAAACAGAAAAATGGTGCAGCAGAGACAGCGAGGAAAATGTACAGCATTTATGACCAGGATGTCATAACAGATCGACAAGTAAGAAATGAAGAACCCAATGCCTCACAGCCCACCATATGCCACCACTTAAAAAAGTGGCCTTGAGTGAACAAAAATAAGGCAGAATGTCTTCCCATCGCATCGAGTCATCTTTCCAGGCAGCGAAATGAGCCCTTTCTTGATCGTGTCTTGTGAAGTGATGACAAATGGGTCACCTACGACAATATTCACCGCAAAAGGCAATGGTCTTTCATTTTTTTAGATCTTTACGGTGGGACAGAAAATTTACTGAAGACAATCAAGTGAAAGAGTACATCCAAAACGTTTTTGAGTCGAATCAGTTTTCATTTTATTCAGATGGCATTAAAAAGTTAATTGGTAAATGAGAAAAGGTCACTGAAATGATGATGAATATACGATATTAAAACTTTTTAACTTGGTTTTTATTATACGTTGGATTAAAGTTCATAAAATATAAATTATTTATAAATCGACCGATAATAGCTCCCCATCCTAGACCGTCTCTTTAGCTCATGACACGCGCCATAATGCACGGCCGAATTGAACACGATCAGCAGGGATTTGCTTTGACAAGAGAGAAAGACATGCTCAAATTCTTGAGAAGAGTTGCTTTCTATAATCCCTTTAGCGTCGCCATCTAAATAAGAAGATTTTAAACGGTACTTCTATACTTCATCTTACTTCACCATCTACGACTCACCGATCATCTTCAACTGGGGGTTCTTCCTCTGAATCTTTTCTCAGAGGGACCTTGCACTCCCCCCCGCAGCCCCATGGACAGCAGATCATGCCAGCGGGGCAGTGCGAGGTGTCGGCACACCAGTTCGGGCCGATGGAGCAAATAGTCATCGTGCCTGGAGGGAGTCTCGGGCACCTGGGAATTCAATTATCAGCTCACGTGATGCTGGAGATGCGAAATTTGGAAAAGCGTATAATCTTGAAGAATACGTACATAAATGAATTTAAAATGTTCTAAGAGTACGCTGGTGTAAATAATACATAAGCATTAAATTTGTAGCAAGGGTCTTCGACTTGAAACAGGAAAACCCGCAAAACCAGCGAAATGCTCTCAATGAAACAAAATTTCCTGTAGCCGGTAAACCAGGCTCTGCAAAATAGACATGAAAGAAGCGTCGAGACGGAACGACACCAGAGTAAGAATATGGCCCTTTATTTGAGAGGGTCGAGCTTCATTGAGGTCGCCTCCGTCTCTTTATCTAAAACTGCTAACTCCGGACCTAACACTGCCTATTCCTGGTCTAAAACTGCCTACTCCGAGTCTAAAACTGCCAACTCCTGGTCTAAAACTGCGAACTCCTGGTCTAAAACTACTTACTCCGAGTCTAAAACTGCTTATTCCAGGTCAAAAACTGCCTACTCCGAGTCTAAAACTGCCTACTCCTGGTCTAAAACTGCCAACTCCTGGTCTAAAGCAGCCAACTCCTGGTCTAAAACTGCCAACTCCTGGTCTAATGCAGCCAACTCCGACTTACTGAGAAGAAGCAATAGGCATTTTCCTAGCAGATTTCGCCTCACAGCCGCCATCGGTCAGAAGAGCCTGGAAAAAATACAAATATTTTAATAGAAAACAGTTTTTTGAGGCTGAATCTCGCTTCCCTAGTCAATCTTCTCCCGTGCAAATATAAGAGCGAAGTCCTCGCGCTCACACTTACGCTCTAGCACTCATACCTTGAGTGAGCACTTCAGACAACACTGACAAAGTCGTGCTTCATTCACCACACACTCACCACACATTCACACTCACCACCTGAGTATTCAATACTGACTGCACCGAGAATGCCATGTTCTACTCACCACAAGTAATGCAGCTGTGAATGTGAGGATCATCTTCCTCATCCTATGAAGACGGTGAAAAGAAGTACTTTATGTTCGATATCTGATAAAGTTAGATTGTGGCGTGCGCTGGGAGATCCTGCAACAGTTGTGGCGTTAATGACATGTTAAAATGCATAACAATGCGAGAGTCATGATTAAAATGTATTGTAACCAAATGATTGAAACGGACGCGAGCTTATTAGCAACATTTCTCCACCTTCAAAGCTGGTGAAATTGAGATGCAGTAATCCAAGCTGTTAAGTACATATGAAGAAATCAGAAAAACAGAAACAGGTAAACATAAAGGAAGTCCAAGCCGTTGAGTATGCTGTCAAATCAACAATGATGAGATCAGAATTCGTTATTCATTATTCCATTTAAAAAATAAATGGTAAGCCATGGCCAATGAGCGTCCATTTGAAGTCTCACAGACTTCTTAAGAGCCTTCAAATCTGTACAGCTTATTTGGTAATCACTGGTAGCTCTGATTGTTTTGTGTACCATCTAAATTGGTTAGTTATTGCTACACGAAAAACAAAGCAGGAATCCGTAAATAAAAGCGCAACTCCTCCACTAATACATTTGGCGCAACTCCTCCACTAATACATTTGGCACAACTCCTCCACCAAAACATTTGACACAACTCCTCTACTAATACATTTGGCGCAACTCCTCCACCAATACATTTGGCACAACCCTTCCACTAACACATTTGGTACGTCGAATTGGACGATGAAATAATTGAGCACCCTCTAAAAAATGTAGGCTGAATTTAATATAAGCATTAATGGTTCCAATTTCAGTCTATATCAAAGTTGAAAATCGCTTAATATATGTACAGCTCTTTCATCAACACGAAAAACATATATTGCAATACGGCATTCAATCAATTCGTCATGAATTCAGTGAATGATAATTTCTGATATTCATTACAATACACACTAGAAAATATTTTTTTCCCGTAATTCATCAGAAAATAACTTTTATCACAGTCTTAAAAATTTGTTCCCAGTTCAACCCTTCCATATAATAACAACCATCATGATCAAATCACTCATCCATGACATCATCCTCCAGTCAGAAGCACCAAACATTGAAGCTAGTCGAATACACGCTACACTTCAGCTGGACCGACCGGTACACTATTTTGCACGTTTTTCCGTAGGATTAGTTACTGTTAGGACAGCTTAAACGAAGTTTACCGGAGTGGAAGATGATCTCATGTGACCTCTAAACAGAAGTAGACAGCGCCAGCTCCAGTGTCTCATTACTACCCGCCGACTGACTGGTCCAGGTATATCACGGCGGCGCGGTCGCTCACAACGCAGGTGTGCTGTACGCTTTTGTGTCTTTGTGGCCGGAGTTTACGTCGTCACAAGGACGCGGGTTCTGTTGGGATTCCGACATAAATTGATAGGTTTATTGGTTTGCTTATTTCGAATGATGTATCTGTCCGTCAATCTCAGGTCCGAACACTTGTGACTTTCTATTAATCTAATTTACAATTGAACAACTGACCTGAATCCAGAGGAGTAAATAATCAAATGCATAGAACATAAAAAATTTTACACGTGCGTATTTTAACATGCAGTTTCCTCATAAAAACTATTTAGGCGTAAAAACTTGAAAATTTAGCAAATATTCTCTGAAAAAAATTTGACTGCAACCACGAACGTCGTGGATAATTTCTAAAGCGATAAAATTCATCTTCAGTAAGTGGACTTACGAGTACTTCCTTACGAGCATCTCATTACGGGAGATTTATCTGCTAAGGAAGACAAGAGGCTGTACTGGCCTGAGGAGCTCAGGTAAAATTCAGTGCGATAAAATGAGGCCTCGACTCCGCCATCACGAGCCTGGCTGCATACGGCGCAGGTGTCCATGGCACCACACCTGCGCTGAGGTCTGCGGCTCAGGTCTGCGACTCAGGCCTGCTCGTCGGCTCGTGGGTGTGAATGATGTTCAGTACTACCCGTATAGATCTGCGGAGGAAAAAGCTATGTAATGATTAGAAACAAAGTCTTAAGTAACAGTTAGCGCAGAATATAACCGGATAATAAGTATTTAAAAGGAAACTATAAGAGAAATTCCTTACATACATGTTTTGCATTACAGTTATCTTTTTGCGCTCCATGCATTATATATTCCATGAATTTCTTCTTCAGCTTTTAAGGATTTCTACAGCGCTGAGTGCATTCATGCGTATTTAGGTACTGAAAAGTCAACAGCTAATTAAGTGACTCAGCAAAGTGCGTCGATCTTACGCAGTGCGTCGCGCTACACAGTTCTCGCGTTTGGTGCAGACTTGGGATGTTACCAGTGCGTCACACATGCTGTGAACCGCTGTGATTTGTGCTCCAGGGTTGACAGAGTAACGTGAGCTGGCATTTTAGGATTTTACGTAGTCGAATTATTCGTGTATTTTTGTATTTCTGCTTTATATTTTTTGATGTGTTTAATGATTTTTTGAAACATATCATCCAAAAGGAAATAGACATTGTGGGTTAACTTACTCATGTTAATGTATGTACTCGTATTTGTAGAATAATCATTTCTCGAATTATGCGATAGATATTCTCTTATTTAAACGATTAATTACATTAAGCAATGAACGGGGAAATTGAGTTGGATAGTTTGTTTATTGTCTGGTTCATATTTATGGGTTTAATCATTGAAGTAATAATGTTTGTTAAAGTAAAAGTAGATTTTGAAGGATGATTGACTTTGTTTTGTTGTCCGAGAGTTCAATTTTAGAATGTGATAAAGAGCTAGCGTCAATATTATGTCTTCGGCTTCATTCTAAGTGGAGAACAACGTATTGACGGAGAGATACGGTGTGATGTAATCATGAGATACAAATTCTTCTCTCTGTTCACCGACTTGGACAGAAACACGAATGGACCTCTGTTCTGTGTGACTGAGAACATTGACTGGGACTAGCTCTACCATCTGTGACTGAGAACATTACCTGAGACTACGTGTACCATCTGTGACTGAGAACATTGCCTAAGACTACGTGGACCATCTGTGACTGAGAACATTGACTGAGACTACGCGTACCATCTGTGACTGACAACATTGCCTCAGACTACCTGTACGATGTGCGACTGAGAACAATTGCCTTTGGTTCGGTCATGTTCCACTGCTTTAAAACGGTAGTTTTGGAACAGGATTTAAATCAGCTTAGGAAAACACTTCAAATTTACCTTCACGACGAATTTTTTTCGTCAGTTATTTTCTAACAGTTTCTATATTTCATAAAAATTATCCTTGTTCTCGATCATACCTTTACGGTCTGTGACTGAGGACAAGGTTAGGATTGCCAGTCCGATCAGCACCCGAACACAAGGAGCGAGACTACGCATACTATCTGTAATTGAGTACGGTCGAATTTGTTTGTTAAGCGTGGAGTACATCACACGTCTTCCGCGGATTGTACTCTACTATGTATTGTAAATCTGTCGTATACTGTACGTCTCCCGTATATAATGCACGGCTAACGTGAACTGTACTTCTATTTTGTATTGTATGTTTACCATAAACTGTACATCTACTGTTCGCAATATGTACGCATGCTATGCAATGGATGTATATTTTGTAGTCTGTACTGTAATCAGCAAATATTTCTGGTTGATATCTTGCTCTTCGATCTTAACCATTTACGAATAATGCTCTTAATGAGTTGTGAACCTTAAATTGCTGTGATTAATACTTAAATATTGTGTAAGAAGCTTTCTGAAATTACTTATACATAATTACTCAGTGATTAGGGAGATATTGTTCAGTTATTAACTATGTATTTATACTGTTCCAAACAAAGTGAAAACCCCAATATCAGTTTCGCTTAATTATAAATTTTACTTTAATAGGGGAATAAATATGATACATTTTCTCAAAATCTCACCTTAATTTATAATTCCTAATACACTTCATAACCCAACCTAGAGCAGACGCTTGGCCATCTAGGTGAGGACGCTGGCGACAGCAGTCACCCGCTGGGCTGCGACCGTCGTCATTACACAGAATTCCAGACATCGGAATAGAAGAAAATCCTTCCTAGTCTTCTTTCAGAGAGTCATGGCTAGCCTCCGTAAGAAGGGCTTATTGCAGGGCTTTGGAAACTTGGCTTGGTTTTCGTGTGGTTTTCAACTGCCTTTGCTCAGTCACGTTCCACTGCCCATAAAATGTCAGCGCGGGACTTTTTTTAAACACGTTTCCAACGAGCTCAGGAAAATGTTTCCAGTTTACTCTTTAATGAATATTTGTCGTCGGCTATTTTTATAGTTGTTTTTGAGATAATAGGCATGTTACTCAAAATTTCAAAAAAATCTTTCAATTTTCAAGGAATCCTGAGCCTTGATACCAGTTTTTTCTAGCTCGACCTCGCTTTCATAAACGAACTATTGAAGTACGAGTAACAACGAGTACGAGGTACGAGTAGTAAATGAGTAGCAACGCGCTGCACGTAGTAATTAAAGCACGGAATACTACTAACATAACCAGTCAGTCCAACAAGCATTCCAAATCTCTTATTCCTATACGACACATCAACTTTAAAAGGCATACGGAACCTATAAGAGTCATGATCTTAAATGAGGGCGGCGATAATTACGCTCGCAATGCCCGCTTTAACCCCAACGGTTTTTTCTACGTAACTACAGAATATCTTTTTCTGAAGTGTAGCATTTCCGTCTGAAATATGATATGAAACAGACACGGCGGACCGTACCTTCCAGAAGTTGAGAAAAATGACCTTCCATGAAGTTTTCAAGGCCTGGAAGGAATTAAAAACTGTATTCAATTTTTGCAAATGTCCTTCGTGTAGATGGGCACGGGGGTGAGAGGGGGAGGGGCAACAATTCTGCGCTTTAGCGTACGATCGCGACTTCGTAACGCAGAGCAGACGACTGTGTATATGCAGCGTCTGCTTGAGATTCTTCTTAGCCTAATTGGACCAGCTCACAGTTCTTGTGCGTATATTAGAAACGAAATGTTAGACAAGTTATAATTTTCTGCACGTAACTAGAACGGCATGACTTCTTCAGGAATATAACATTGCTTCAATCACATAAGGTGCTTAACATTCAGAGCAGCCTTGAGATGCAAGCGCCGCGTTAGTCGGAGTCTCGGAGCCTCACCTTGAGTTCTCAACCACATGATCTTGGTGGCCAGTGCACCTGTGGCCGCGGTGGAGAGCAGTTGTGCGTGTGCGAGATTTCTCATTTCATAAACATTGTTCGATAATAATTCGTTAGTTGCTTCGTTACTAATCATATAAAAGCTATGATGAATGCAGTAACTAAAGTGTTCGGGTAATGAAGTGCTCAGAAATTCTTTTCAGTCCCGTTTTGAGTCTCGAAAGGGCAAGGTCAAGCCAAAGAAATAATGGAATGTGAGTTCGGGGTCTTTCCCTCGGACACCGAAGATCTCTTAGACGGAAACCAGATGAGAAAACAGAAAATTTAGTACGACGTACAACATGCCGCTGCACAGTGTGTGTTTGGTCACTTCAATGGAACGCTTTCACCTGCGTTTGGGCTTAAATAGCAGCAGTACGCACTTCTGGGGACGCAGGGATCTGAGATCCCTGTGGAAATAAGGAACAAAAGCAAACTGTAACGTAACTCCATCTGCGAATGCCTTCTGCCGTAAATATTTACTGCCTAGTAGATCAGTGCAAGTATGTTGATGAACTAGAATGTAATGAATACGAATCTTATGTGAACGAAAGATAATCCTTTGTGTCGCATCTATCTGTCACATGCAAGTGCCATTTGCTTCCGTGTAAGGCGCTCTGTTAGCATAATTTGAGTTATGATATAAGGCTTACGTTAGGCTGTATTCCAATTTCATTTACGGTTCAAATAAGTAGGGATTCGCTGTATAAGGAATAGCAAAATAAAGTCAAAGAAGTTCATCAAATGATGCAACAGTCTGAAAAATCCCTGAACATTCCAACCGAGAAAGTTAAGCTAAGCCTGCCGCTTATAATCGGTAGCTAACTTCACTTACTCCCGTGCATCAAGGTAGGATTTTGTTGCATGCAAAAGTCCTGCTCAACCCGGATGGATTTTGACTAAGTAGTGATCCAGCAGCGTTGAGGTCACCGAGCTCTCTGCACTGGACCCCAGCGTTGCCACCCTAGCCTGCATTCAGCCCTGCACCTTCTAGTTTAACTTCATTTCTTAGTATTAATGTTTTATAAAATGTTTCTCATATGCTTGTTGTTTGTATGGTTATGCTTCAAGTATTTTTCCTATATCATTTGCAGTCTTTGAACGTTTGACATGTATCGAGCGAGCACTGCATCTCCTTGAGTACCGTTTCCCCAATTAAGGTCTTATAATCCTTTTCTTCATGTTTTAAATTCTTGGGGTTGTCGCTTGAGTTTTTTAATCATGCACAGACTTCCAACATTTTATTTAAAAATCAAGTTTACAGATATCCAAGGTTTCGTCAATTCTATTCAAGTGCCTACGGGAATTAAACGTCGTGCAGATAAAACATTGCAAGAATAAATGTACCTATCCTTCCATACAAAAATGTTTGAAAAAAGTGATATATTTATTAGAATTGAATTAAGAAAAATATCTGTCTCCAAAAATGAAGCATAGATAAGCAGCAAATATGTCATAAATACATTGCACAACAAAAGTTCAAAATACACAATTAAAAATGTCATTTTATGTATTTATAATCATCAAAGGTTAATGAAACACTTTCATTGCTCACAGAACATGTATCTAAACACCAATGGAAACAATCAGAAGAATGAAGTACAACAATAAAGCTGTTCGATACAAAAGCATCAAAATTAGGAACGTAAAAGCTTACAACACATCTCTTACTGTTTCCGAATATTTTGTAACATAACCCTTTTCGTCTATTACAGCTTAAAGGAATATGTTTGGAACATCTTAAATGTGTTTGAGATAATATTATTCCAATCTTCGATGCAAATTTTCTTCAATTTAGTCATGTTCAAGAGTGGTCTTTAATGAATTCTTAATTTTAATTCTCTCCTTTTAATTCTCTATAGGGTTAAGATCTGGTGATTAACTTGACCATTTTATAACATTTACTTCATGGAACTTTAATCAATTTTGAGTTAGCTTTTCCGTATGTTTCAGATCGTTGTCTTTCTTGAATCTGGTTTTAAGTTCAGTAAATGTACGTTTGCCCCAAATTTCTCTCCACGATACTTTTGTAATGCACTCCATTCATCATTCTTTCAATTATTAAACATTTCCAACACCTGCAGTTCTAAAACAACCTCAGATCACGATTGAGCCACTTCCAAATTTTACAGTTGGAGTAGTGTTTTTGGTAAGTCTTCAGTGCTATGTTTTCTCCCAGCTTTCAGTACTGCATTCCTGTCAAACAATTCTATTTTCGTCTCATCCGACCAAAGTACTCAACTCTAAAACTTTGCAGACTTATTCACAACCTCCCCTCAGGGGGCAGAGGATAGGCCATAGGCAATAGAAGTAGGTTATAGTTTCTGAAGCGCTGCTTTCACTACTACTACAACTACAACTTATTCACAACCTCCTTTGCAAAATTCAGTCTATCACTAACATGTTTTCTTTTCAGAAGTGAAGCTTTCCTTGGAGATCTAGAGAAGATGTACGACGAAGTGATCGACTAATTCTATACCAACTAACTTCTTTTCCTTCTAAATCTTGCTGGAGTTTGTTAGGAGCAACTTTGACTGAATTACTGAGTTTTCTTATTAATAATTTTGATGCAAGTTCCGTTGTTTTACGAGGACCACCAAATTTTGTCAGAGGAAGCACAGATTTGTAAGACTTCCAGTGACGAATTATCGTTCCAACTGAATTTGATGGAACCATTACCTGTTTAGATGTTTTTCTATAACCAATCACCTTGATGAAGACTTACAATACGCTTTCAAAAATCTTGGTCGATCTGTTTCTGCTTTCCCAGGGCATGAATGTTTACATGACGCATATCAGATGAAGAATGATACAATATGCATACTCATGCCTTCATTAGGTCTCTATAGCAAAAAACAGAACATTTTAGAAACTTAAAAACGTTCTACTAATGTTACCAAGCACAATTTTTATGTACAAATATTAAAATCCGAAATATGTTGTAAACTTTTCCGTATCTAATTTTCATATTTTTCTAACAAACGACTAATTGTTATGTACAATTTTTCTGATTCTGTCTATTGTTGTTTAAATACGTGTTCTTCGAGTAGTAAAATTTTCCATTGATTTTTATAACTGCATAAAATACATAAATGACATTTTAATGGTGTTTTGTCAACTTTTACGACAAACTGTAAGTTAAATATTTTCCAGAAAGCAGTGATAATTTGCTTTCGTAAGTTTTCGTACTTTTTGTTAGCGACAATTCATACTTTTATTCATATAAATCCGTTTTTAACGACGTACAACATAACTTCTAATTCTGTTTTTAATCAGTTCTCCCTTGGAAAAAATTGTTTAATTTAAAATCGAAATCAAAGTGACCGAGCATGAGTTACGCCGGCAGTTGTTTGGGGTCAAACAGATTGAATTTTTCAAAGTAACGCTTAGATAATACAAGGTGCTGCACGATCTGTGCAATAAATTCCTTTAATGCACGGTAATTTATTACAAGTTTAAATGAATTACCTTTCTTCCACTAGGCTAAAACGAGTAGCATAAGTAAAAAATACTAAATGAAGCGATTAAAAAAATTAAATTGCACACATATCATTAAAATCGATAGCAGGTTCTTATCGGGAACTTGTATTTTATTTCTTTATTAATCTTTCCGTCTGTGACGCTCTGACTAATTAAATTTGAGGTATAAATTCCATCCCTTCAAGAATGCTTCAAAAATGCTCCCGACGAATGTTGGTGTCATTTACACTAACTTCTGGAAATATGTTGGCACTCACGTGCTCTGATCCCCTCTCTGGTAAGGATGAGTTGATGAGAATATGCCATCTTTTTAAAAAAGGGGTCAAATCACGATTACGCTACCCCTGGATTTTCAAGTCTTGTTTTCTGATAGTAATCCCTTAATTATTATTAATCTTAAGGTTACATATGAGTTCGTACATTATCAAAACCGGACACCAACTTTTAGAATAAAATAGGCTTCATGCACAGTGGTAGTAACTAGTTACCGCTCTGGACCCATGCGCCAAATAAATAATCCCCTAGAAAGTTACATTACATCCGTGTTCGAAGTAACGTCGCATGTAGGGAATTTTCCCTTAAAGTGCTGCTATTATTTTTAATTTAAAATTACCGAGTGCACTTTTTTGCGAGTCATACCGTAAAAGATATTTTAAAAAGCATTGACCGATATTGCTAGACGAGTTCTTGCCCTACCTTTGAACCTGACATTCTGAGAATAAAAACGAACGGCAATTCATTAAAGATCCGTAGAATCGTTCCACCTGCGAATCTATGTTATAAAATATTGATATCACTGAAAAAGTCATTCTTATGATTAGAAGAATTACCTGAGTGACAAGACTATATTGAGTTTCACAAACATAAATTTCACTAGTTAATTGACACAACGTATGCATTTCTGTCACCAGACTACTCTTGTTTAGGACGATTAAGTTCACTTCCAGTATCTCACTTTTATACCTGCTGTTTAGTGCTAGAAATTAACGTCTTGGAATCTGAAACAAATCATGTTAAAAAGTATGTTCAAAATGAGTAAATTAAATAAGTTTTATCCTCTGCAAGGTAAAAGTTTTAAGCGATGAACTCACGAAATAGGCCAAGTGGATCACTTTCATGTGCAGTCACTATCTTTTCTATCTACAAGCTTTGTCAAGCACGCATGCGATGTACTGATAACTCACGTGAGGTCAGATTGGCTAACACTTCAGTTGCGGTTGACAATCTGATGAAAATTTCTTGTAGCTGCTACTACTTCATTTTCGATTAAGTGCATCAACGACATTTTAGAGAATCTACGAGTGATCTTTTAACAATAAACTATTATTATTCATATTAAAATTTGTATTAGGGTTGTTTATCTGGTTTATGAGAATTGGCTTTAATGTCTTTAGAAATATTCAAATAGCTTCATCAGCTGATTCAAATAAATAACAATAGCTTTTGAAAATTATTCATTGATATAAGTTAAAGCTATGCATTTTGATAGAAATCAATATTTTTTTCAAGAGAAAAAATATTTTTCAGCAATGGTTATCTTATTCAAAAATATTTTTTGTCCTTGGGGCCACATTGTATCTTCTTGTGGATTACCTAAGTAACATTATCGTTCGAGCCCTAATTCTAGCAGCTGATAAGAAATTGTAAACATTGGAGATGTAACAGTTACGATCTTGCAGCCACGAAGAAGGTTTACTAGTAATTGGTGTGCAAAATTCTTGTTATTTCGTCTACCGAATTAAGTTATGAATTTGGCTTGCATGTGAATATATTATTGGATAAAAGCGTGCATTTACCTAAGAACTACGCTTCTCCAAGGAAAAACTGTATGTAGATCACGCTAGACTTGATTTGAAAGTATATGATCGGTCGAATACTTTTATGAGGAATATGGGGGTTGAATAACAATCCTTCAACAATATGCCAGCCAAAAATTTCTGAGCAATAGTTGAAGCTGTATAATAGGATGAAGGATATAATGCTGATGTGTAAAGTACATTCATTCTTAAGAGCATTAAGTTTTTATGTGAGTTTATAGCTTTAGTTACTATTTATTTTACTGTGTTGAACTGTACAGAACGTCTTATTCATTATACGACACCATTTTGTATTATTGAGTTGAATATTATTTTCTGATTGGTGAAAACATACATGAAAAAGTTTGAGACAACAAGAAATTGCAAAAAAGGAGTTGAAATTTTGCAACTTAGCTTTTACTTCTTTGTTTCTTCTCAGTTATGTTAAGTTAGGATGGGTTGATTTTGTTTATTGATACAACTTAACATGTTGATACCAGCAGTCAGAGCATGTCAAAATGTAACCCAAATTTCTGTTGAGTTTGTGTCATTGTTTGATATCTTTCAATATAACTATTTTGTACTTTAAAGCCATTTTAAAGCAGGATTCCAGCAGACAGAAAAATTCCTATCAAATGATACCCAAATGAAAGCTGTACAAAAAACAAAACCCTTTGAGCAGTTAGTTGTATTAACAAAATTATTAACTATAGCTTCTTTTATTTTGAAAATTGCCTGTAAAATTTTAGCTACTCTTGAGATTTTTATTTTTGGTTCAACATGTAAGATAAAGCTTGTGGCTTCATTTTTAGCAGAAGCTGTTGTTTATCTGTTAATGTTAAACTCTAAAAACCAAACTGCCAAGGCTCTAGCATGCAATTAGATGCTTTATAAAAACTTCAACTTGGTTGGGCATGTATTATCATGGTAAATATATTTTTGAAAATAATGATAGCAAACTTTAAGGAAATTTAAAATCCAAATTATTTTGATGGTGCTGCTTCTGTGTTGCTGCTCAATCTGTCTAAGGTTGTGAGCCAAAATCTATATTTACTGTATTATTTCAGTTCTACTGAGAAAATGAAAATTACTAAACTTATTTTGTATGTTCTACAAAGTTTGGGAATTGTTTTTCTCTTATATATATTACATTTTTGACTCCAGAATTGAAATAACTAGACAATTCTTTTTTTGTTTTATTCATGCAATTTTGGTGTGTTTTGTAGCTGTGCTGCCATTATAGCCAAGTTGTGCCTAAGTTATAAGTTAATTTCTTCTAGTATGACTTACTAAGTTATATTGCAGAGCAAATGTTGACACCATACATATTATTTCCAAGATCATTTAAAGGAATTTGAACTGATGATGCTGAAAATTTGAGCCACATTGTTAAGTTCTATCTCTTCCTAATTTTAATTTCTCCTACAGGGGGCTGGACATGTATAGGGTAACCTATCTGTTTTTTTAATGATATAAGCTACTGTAAATTTATTTAGTTTGTAGCAAGTTTTAATTAGCTTGTCACCATGAAGTTTGCGGAGCATCTTGCTGCTCACATCACCCCGGAGTGGAGGAAGCAGTACATCAGCTATGAAGAAATGAAGGTAACTGCAATTTGGCTTATATGAGCAAGTTTGTATACACTGGAACCTTCACTTATGAATACCCCCTCATTTATGAAAAACTTGTCATACACACAAAAATTTGTCTGACTCAGTTCTCACGTATGAGTTAATTTCAATATGATGAAGAATAGGCTGAATTTGTAAGTAAAAATATTTTTTTGTATGCAAATCTTTGAGTGGAATGACATTTGTAAATTGAAGTTCTGCAGTTCATTCAATTGTTTTTGATAATTTTTATTTAATTTTGCTTCAAATATTATTTACATAAATTTTGAGCTTTGAAAATGAATTGTATGTTTTAATGATAAGTGTCAATGAAATAAACTAATTAAGCATCAATAAAATATAACTAATTCAATTCGGTATGTTATGTCTTTAGAATCAATTTTGAATAAAATTGTTTTTCTCAAGTAGAGTATGTATCTTGAAACCTGGTTTGTTTCCTATGTTGCTAGAAAATTGGCAAAGTGCCCACATTTTATTTTTTCATTCACTTGTGTGTTGAATAGCATTGGAAACTTACATAATGAGTAGCAAGGAAGATCAATTGAGAGGTGGTAGTAATACTATTTATTATAATGATATAGATATCATACCTTACTGTGAAATATTCTCAATTTGCTTGTTTTTATTATCCTGAATTTATTATCATTTGTCTTTTTAAACTGCAATTACCATGAAAAGGAACTTTGTTATTTTTATGTTTTGCTATTATTTATTGAAACTCCCATTATATGCACGTTCATTTGCTAAAACAGGGAGCTACTACATGGCCACATAAATGTTATACAAAATTGAATATATGTGCTGTGATCCTTAGTTATGCTTCCCTCCATTTTCAGGCAATGTTGTATGCTGCAGTAGAGCAGGCACCCTCTGCAGAAGTCACCGAGCAAGAAATCATAAATCGATATTATGCTCGTTTTGATGAGCAGTTCTTCCGAGTCTGTGATAAAGAACTGGCCAAAATTAACACATTCTTTTCTGGTAAGTAATGCTTTCTAGTGCTGTTTGTTACTTTTGTGCTTTCAGTAAATATTCTATTGTAGAAGGATAATTTTATTAATGTATCTGCTGCATCTAGGGTTGTTTTCCAGCTTAGTTGTTCAATTTTATTGGCTAATTTTAAATAATTTATCTCAACTTCTCATTAGCTAACTCTTAAGATTTATACACTAAAGAAGATTGCCCTTGAACTCTATTTTGGGGCTTTAATTTCCTTAGGAGATAGAAAGGATTTCTAAGATCCTCACTGGAAGGATGGGCATGCACATTCTCTCCATTCTAGTCAATATATTTCCCATTCAATGGTGAAATACTTGTTGACTTACTGTTAAATGATAAGAGCTTATTGATGTTAAAATTTATTGTTCCAATAGTTTATATGATAACTTTTTTCAATTTTTTCACTCATAAGAGTCAGTGCAAACATGTCATATGAGTTGACTAATTTTTATATCTTGCAAGTTTTTTGTTAACATGCTTAGATTGTCACGTTATTTGCTGAACTCTTTTGAGCTGTGCTAACATTGGCAATAAAACTGAGCTTTTCTCGGGGCTTGTTTTAAGTCTTTCCACTTTTATTCATGGTAATAGCCTTGATGGAATGGAAACTGTGGTTGAGCCCTTGAAAAAAGTAAAAATTATTTTAGTAATTTAAACATTACCAGGAGGCCCTCTATGGTTATTGACTTGGTGTTATGAGTTATCCATGTCAGAATACTGTGCATTCTAAGGGTGCAAGGTGTTGAATTTGCTTTTATCAAACATAATTCTCTTCTCTCATAACTCTTCCCACTGCTTCTAAAGTGTCTTTTTGAACATAAATTCAGTGCTAAGATCATATTCTTCCCAGTTTGGACACAATTCAAACACTAAGAGCATTTTTGTCCCATTCAGAAAAAATGGCTGAGGCGACCCGCAAGTTCAATACCCTGAACTCTGAGCTGCAGGCCTCCAAAGAGCAGCACGGAGATGGGCTCAGAAGAAAGAAGGCCTTCGACTTCATTCCCCGCATCAACGTCCCGGCACGCAAAATGCAGGACCTCAAATTGGCCTTCTCAGAGTTCTACTTGAGTCTCATTCTCCTGCAGAACTACCAGAATCTTAACTTCACTGGCTTCAGGAAAATTCTCAAAAAGCATGACAAAGTTGGTTCTGGTTGTTTTGTAGTTTTCATTTTAGTGTACAATGAAGTAACATTTCTCATTGCATTTTATTGTTTGGATCTTATTTAGGGATGCAGACGCTGAGGTTAAGTTCTATGTCATATGATATTGTATCTGTAACTGGATCAAAGTTTGAAAACGAATTTTGTTCAACTGTTGGTATGGTAATTATTTGTGAAAGCCCTCTTTTTTATTGTGCTTCAATTATGAGTATTTTTACTGTCCAAAGTATTTGAAAGTATTGAGTTTAATTTGCTGAACCTGTTGGTGTCAGCTGCTCACCACAGACCTGGGGGGAACCTGGCGTGAAGAGAATGTTGACAGCTCCAACTTTGTCACCAACAAAGACATTGACAAGCTCATTGGAGAGGTAAGTCACCTTCTGCACTGAACTCAGAAAAATTCCCTTAAAACTGCTTCAACATGCTCTACTGGTGTTTTGTTAATATCTCCATGTCTTCATTGTTCCTCGTTTTTTATGTTTTATTTCATTTGTGGACACTAATATTGTCACTGATTTAGTGCAGTTGTGGAGGCAGTTTGGTGCTCATTCAGGGACGTATTTGGTATACTTTGCCACCACAGTCACCAAGCCTTTCTTTTGTGAATGATAGTCAAAATTCCACCAGTGTTGATGTTTGTGTGCAGCTTGTCATTTTCTACTGGACATTTAAAAGTTAAGCTCCCTGCTGTGTATTTGAAGCTAAATTTTTTTCTAGCATGGGAAACGTTTGTGAGGCCAGAATGATTAAAAATGAATCATTCTGGGAATTTGTTGGAGTTTGACTATGTTGGTCAGTTGGAATTGATCCGATCAGGTGGAAGGCACGTTCACGTCGGAGCTGGAGTCCGGCGACAGGGGCAAGGCCATGAAGAGGCTGCGAGTGCCCCCCCTGGGCGAGGCTCAGAGCCCCTGGACCACCTTCAAAGTGGGCCTCTTCTCTGGGGCCTTCATCGTCCTGCTCGTGGCCGTGCTCCTGTCAGGTCAGTGCTGCTTGGGGTCTGACTTGTCATGTCAGGTCAGTGCTGCACCACATTTGGGAGCTGACTTGTCCTGTCAGGTCAGTGCTGCACCACATTTGGGAACTGACTTGTCCTGTCAGGTCAGTGCTGCATCACATTTGAAGACTGGCTAATCCCGTATTGCCAATTCTTGACGAAATATGATGACAAACTAATCCTGTATTGCCAATTCTTGACTCACTAGTCCCACCGCCTCGATGCTTGACCACAACACATTTGAGATCTCGCTAATCTTCCATTGTTAATTCATTGATCACCTTTGAAGACTGACTCTTTACTTGATTTATTTTAGATGTCAGTATTTTTTATATTTTTTCAGCGTGGTGCAGGTCTGCTCAAAGAATATCTCGTAGTTAGTTCTTTTCAAGCTCTCTTAATTCAGATGTGGCATCATCATTGTAATTTAGATTTGAGATAAACTGTCTGAAACACTGGATTCCCATTCCGTATCAGCATGTTATATTCACATCCACCTACGTCTTCGTATTAGTTTGGAGAAGTCTGTTAGTTGAAAAGGTTAGGACACCCGTGGTTATTTGGAACCTTTCTGTGGAGGGAACCTCAGCTTGGTTACCTGAGTGTAGGAGTCGATAACTTTTTTGTCTTGGTATTGGATAATTTGGGTGAACTTTGTTTCTGTAAAAAGTCACTACCCCTGTAACGACCAAATCATTTTCGCAATAAGAATGCATTCCGCTTTATCCAAGAAATGAACTGCAGTCTGGTATACAATAGTACTGCATTTAGCCTCATAGGAAAACAAGTAGTATCCTTACGAAACGTGACCGTGAAGTCCTATGGCTAATGAATGGTTAAAACTCTGATGAGAGAAGGGCCAGGAGATTTTTCTGAGTGTCTGGTGTTCCCGCAGGCATCCTGGACAGCTCTCAGCCTAACGTGTGGGTGGCAGTACGCCTGTTCCGCGGCCCTCTCCTCATCATCATCTTCCTCTTCCTGATCGGCATCAACATCTACGGGTGGCGGTCGTCAGGAGTGAACCACGTCTTGATATTCGAGATCGACCCCCGCAACCACCTCACGGAGCAGCACCTCATAGAGATCGCCGCTATATTCGGTGAGCCTCTCTTCTCTCGATGTCGTCAGCTCCTGAACCGTCTCTCACAGTTTTATGTTCTCTCCATTTTCTGTAATTTTTTAGGAACGTCGCTATGGCTCGTTTTTTGTGTACGGGAATTTATTGTGTTTTTTCTTGTCTCGTAAAATTTTAATGTCCGTTAATGGTTTTCTATTTTCAATGTAAGATTTATTTTTGACTAATTCATGACGGGGCCATTGCTTTCTGGCGATACGTAAATGATGCGATGAAACTTCGCACATGTTCCTTTTTACAGGAGGAAAGTGCGAAGGTAAGGGGTTATCATCAATTCATATTTTTCTGAATTTAAATCTGTAGACGCTAACGAAGAAAATGCGTCCAAGGATGTGTTGTTGGCTTCTACCAGATTTGGGACATTTTTCTCTAGTGTTACTTGTGACCATTGCTCCTGGTTCTCAAGCATCCGTGTATTTACTAGAACTCTCCCGTTTGTTGTCTGAGGCGTTTAATGGCGGGACGCACCGGGCAGTACACATTTGGTGCCCGGGCAGTTTTTGATCACCATCTGTCTCTATGAATATCTGTAAGTAATTTCTTATGGTGTGTCTGTATCAGTACCTATTGTTGAAAGCAGGTAGGTCAATCTGTGATGAAAGTGTCGGCTCAAACTTGGTGTGGGGGCAAGACAGACAGTACATCTTCCTTCTAAAACAGTTGGCTAATTATGTCATCTGAGTGCTAATGTGCTTTGCGGCTCCCGCAGCTCTTATATGGCTTTGAAATGAATTCCTTGTTCAAGCAGAGCAAACGACAGCTTACGTTCACACCATCAAAATGCATACTTACATGTTCGAAAATGCATACTTACATGTACGAAAATGCATAATTACATGTACGAAAATGCATACTATTACGAAAGCACCATCATGTGGCCAGGCGTGATCTGGGCGCTGAGTCTGCTGGGCTTCCTGTACGCCGACAACCTGAGCATCCCGCCGTACAGTGTGCCGCTCGCCATGGTCTCATTCATGATGATCTTCCTGTTCAACCCCTCGCGCACCTTCCATCACGAGGCCCGCTTCTGGCTCATCAAGAAGCTCGTAAGCACCGTTTCCAGCCTAATTTTTTGACGGCAGAACGTTTTTCCAGTCTAACGTTTTTGCCGCTTCTGGCACATCAAGAAGCTTGTGAGTACGGTTTCCGGTCTTACTTTTTTGTCGATGCATGTGTGATTTTTGCCCAGCTTAGATATCGCCGCCGGATCGTTCATTATCGACTTGGGTACTGAGGTAAACGGCCAAGAACGGGTAACTTGGCTCATGCCTGTTACCATGTTCTATTTAACTAGTAGACGCGCCCCGACGTAAATGACGGGATTTACAATGGTTTATTCTTAGAATGAATGGATTTTTTCAGTGAAACTGCGCTTTGTTGTGTCCTTCGAAGTCAAGTTTTCATAAACAAGCTGTGTTAACCGAAATATCGTCGTATCGTATTTTATTAATTAGCGATTTAGCTTCCCTGAGATTACATTAATTTACGATACGATATTTAGTATCCCACCTACGACGCTGTCGCATATGAGCCCCGCTCGCAGCGATGTGCTGTGTGGTGGCACGCGAAAAGCGTTACAATAAGGAAATTGTATACACAGGGTGTCTCTAATATAATTCAAAGGCTTTTCGCTGTATTTTTATTCTGTTTCGACCATATTTTTCATTGAATGCTTTTCAACAAAAGCTAAACGTTTTGATGAAATATCTTCATAAAAATATTTGCCTGTAATAACTCAACTGAAGGCTGTCAGAAACATTTTTGCGCAGGAAACACGTTATTTGAGTTTCCTGCACAAACACGTTTCTGAAAGCTGCGTTTCTATATTTCGTTCCCCCGATGACGAGTGGTGTTTAACTGCGTGAATGCTTGACACGAATAAATTTCAACTCTGAAGAATTTCTTAAAAATTACCCTTTTCATTATGGAAGCTGAGTGTATCCATTTAAATCGATTGAAAGGCTATTATTATGATAGCGGAGGTTGTATTGATTTGATTATGAAAGGAAGATCCGGCTGGCGATACATTGTTGTGACTGTGCGCCAGGGTCGCGTGGTGGTGGCGCCGTTTGCGTTCGTGCAGTTCGCCGACTTCTGGCTGGGTGACCAGCTCAACACCCTCGTCTTCGCCCTCAAGGACTTCGAGTACACCTTCTGCTTCTACACCTTCGACAACATCGACTGGAGGCACGCCGCGTCCGGTGAGCTGCTCACCACGCTCCTCTTCTCAAACTTGAAAGCCAAATTTGAATGAAATTCCTTCGATTTTCATTGATCGGTTTGAAGGAAGTGCATTTGTGAAACTTGGTAGAACGCTGCTCTGTGCCGCTGCTGGGCTACCACAGCTATAGACGGGCCTTCGGGACTTCTATCTTTTGTGCCCACTTAGGTGTGTTCAATTTTCACACCTTCTTAGATGTCTTTTCTTTGTTTTTTCTTCCTCTTTATTCTTAACTTGCTGTTTCTTTGCGCAGGGTATTCTGTGGAAACACACCTTGTGCATAGTTTCTCCGTTCTCTAAAGTCTGTACTAGATAGTCCCTTATCTTCGCTCTTTTAAAATCATATTTATGGTGATAGAAAGCTTTAAACGATGATATAATTATAATAAGGATATTTTGCGTGTGACTGATCTCAGTCATCGAAAACGCTCACCTGTGATGCGCGACTGAAGAGATCAGCCAGGAAATGAGGCGTGCATGACGTGGGACTGATGATATATATTTTAGGTCATGTGCATGCCATTTCTATGGTTGATCTCTCCAGTCGCGCGTCATTAATGGGCCTCTTCCATGACTGAGGAGATCAGCCCTATCCAGCGAGAAAATTAATACTTGAAGCGATCTTGTTTTGTGCTTGTGCCATGAAAATGGTAGAGTTTCCTGACTGTAGTGCCTGTACATTCAATTCTGGAAAATCACTAAATTTTGTAAATTGGTAAGTAAATGTAGATTGTTATGAGTGAAATGTCAAGTCCTCAGAGCTTGCTCTGTCTGTAGTACAGTTTCGAAGAACAGGCGTCCGGAAATCATTATGAAGATTTTATTTCGAATGGCCTTGTTCTATTTGTACAATACGTTGGAAAAGCTCATCATGAGTTGCTGCGTTGTGAGCAGATCATAAGAAACGGAGCTCTCGGTTGACTAGCCCTCCAACAAAGGAACACGTAGTAACTTTTTTCATTGCATCGGTCCTTTAGGCTGTGAAAACCCCTAACCAAATCAGCCCAGTGGCCCCCCGCTACCCCCACCTGCGCGTCGTATCCTACCTACGTGTCCCGACGTTCCCACGTATCCTACCTACGTGTTCCCACGTATCCTACCTACGTGTTCCCACGTATCCTGCCTACGTGTTCCCACGTATCCTACCTACGTGTCCCGACGTACCCACGTATCCTACCTACGTGTCCCGACGTTCCCACGTATCCTACCTACGTGTTCCCACGTATTCTACCTACGTGTTCCCACGTTCCCACGTATCCTACCTACGTGTCCCGACGTTCCCACTAATGGCAGAGGGACTCAACCGTGCCAATTTCCCCAGGCGACTCGGCCCAGTGCACCGACCCGACACGCATCCTGGCGTCGGTAGTGTCGTGCCTGCCTGCCTGGTTCCGCTTCGCCCAGTGCCTCAGGCGCTACAAGGACACCAGGGAGATCTTCCCGCATCTCGCCAACGCCTTCAAATATGCCACCACTTTCTTCGTGGTCATCTTCGCGCATCTCACTCACAATTACGCAAGTGAGTTAATGGAAGAATGAGGGATGCTCAGTACTGTTCGAAACATCCATTGGGTTTACTAGTTAATGGTACATACGACCCAGGAAAATGAAGAATTTGCTATGTTTGTTCTTCAAATGAATGGTGTATTCCCAGTGAAGCATGTAATACATCCCTCACTAGTGTTCTTCATCGTTCTCTTTTCCCTTTGCATCCAAATGTGCCTCTTTTCCCTTTGCACCCAAATGTGCATCTTTTCCCTTTACATCCAAATGTGCCTCTTTTCCCTTTACACCCAAATGTGCCTCTTTTCACTTTGCACCCAAATGTGCCTCTTTTTCCTTCACACCCAAATGTGCCTCTTTTCCCTTTGCCCCCAAATGTGGCTCAGTGCTGTATTCGCTGAGCTAAGTAGACACCTCCAATGCACACGTGCCCCTGACGACACCTCGCGCTCCGCAGACCAGTACCCCAGCAAGACGGCGAACCCCTTCTTCTACATGCTGGTGGTGTCGCGCATCTTCAGCTCGTGCTTCGTGCTGTGGTGGGACCTGCGCATGGACTGGGGCGTCTTTGATAAGAACTGCGGCGACTACAAGTTCCTCAGGGAGGAAATTGTGTACTCCAGTCCTGTGAGTGGCGTCGTGGTGGCTGTGTCTGTTGGTGCTGTGGGTCGTGGTGGCTGTGTCTGTTGGTGCTGTGGGCAGTGAAGTAGCAGCGTTCATTAGTTGTGTGGGTTGGACTGTACCAATGTCGCGCGTCGGTTAAAATATTAAGTTGTGGCAGTTTTGGGGAACGCAGTGCGGCATTCAGGTGAAGTTTTTTCGACGAACCTTTCAATATTGAATGAAACTTTTGTGCCGCCTGAGGTCTTTCAGGTTTTCAAATATCTGATTGTTTGGATGCATAGGTAACAAAAAATGGTCTCGAGTGACGCCATTGTATCCTGCTGTGGCCATTACCTTTTGAGGCGCTGTAAATGATATCGTTCGTCACTCGTATCCTTTGTTTCATTCGATGGGGCATTTAGCCTCAAGGGTGTGTGTATGTGCGTGGGCGTGAACGACCTGAACTTTACTGCTGAACATTTTGAGCACTTTTTGGGTAACTCACACGAACATTGGCGTGCAGTACTACTACTACTTCGGCATCGTGGAGGACGTGTTCCTGCGCTTCAGCTGGACCGCCCAGATGCTCCTCACAGAGCTCAACCTGGCCACCGGCAACAGCATCACCACCGTGCTCGCCCCTCTCGAGGTCTTCAGGTGGGACGCTGATTTCTGAGGCGCCGTCGTGCATTGCGGTGGCCTCACGTTCTTCTGCTGTGTCGGCGTAACTTCTTGCTGGGGTCTTTGAAAATGGGCTTCTTGATTAGGACCTCGCCTTAATGATTGATTAGTTCCCTTCATGTTCAGGTATTGGCCGTCATGATCAGGTAGTGGCCTACAAGACTAGGTTGCAAAATAGAATATAGCTCCAAGAAGGAATCGAGAGGTTCTTTTTTATGTTGCTGCCCAAGTCCTATGCCCTCTGACACCGGAAAAAAAACTTCCTGATCACATGACATCGTTTTGCACCGTCAGAGCCATGCCTAACCCCTAGACTGGAACTGGGAACACTTCATTGACAGCAACATTTTGTCACTTAATGCACGCTGAGAAATCGAGCCCTTGCATCCGGCCACAAACGGGTAGTGCAGGGGTCCTCAGTAATTGTTCATCTATTTTAACGGGTAGTGCGGGGGTCCTCAGTAATTGTTCATCTATTTTGTGAACCCTTTTCAGGCCGTAACTAATCAAATGCTGGGAGTGCTGCAGTATATGTTCCTTTAGT
The DNA here is from genome assembly GCA_014899125.1 of Orchestia grillus. Taxonomy (NCBI): domain Eukaryota; kingdom Metazoa; phylum Arthropoda; class Malacostraca; order Amphipoda; family Talitridae; genus Orchestia; species Orchestia grillus. Next base: position 8,575 of record VOMN01027179.1, on the reverse strand, counting down.
TGTCATTTCTTCTGATAAACTTATATGTATGTCCTTTTTCTGTCGTATTTAAATGAATTTGTTTTATTAGCAGTGATCACTTTGAGGTCCAAGTAAAAGAAATTTTCTGCTTTTTTAAAAGTGCTGGAGGTATTCATCACTAAATATGATACGGGCTCTGTACAAAAATAATGTACATTGTATTCATTAGCCTGGTTAGAACGCTTTCGCCAGCATAAAGAACTTGATTCTTTTATATCTGTAGTACGAAAGAAGACTGTGTTGTTCAGGCTCTACTTACGGGGCTTGTATTCATGCAACGATGCGAACTAAATGTTCCGGTTTTCATTCATGTTTTCTCGCAAGGAAGCTCTGTTCTTCAGCTCTGTTCTTCAGCTCTGTTCTTTAGCTCTGTTGTCATGTGTAATGTCTCACTGAGTGTCATAACGAAAAACATTCTTTTTGCGTTCGCCATGAAGCGATGACCCTGTTTTCTCGCGTCCAGTCAGGATGTAATTTGGTTTGTGTAGCATGTGTTGTTTACAGGCGCTTCGTGTGGAACTTCTTCCGCCTGGAGAACGAGCACATCAACAACTGCGGCAAATTCCGCGCCGTGAGGGATATCTCCGTCATACCCATCGACGCCTCCGACCAGGCCCAGGTCTGGAGGGAGGGGGGGAAAGAGTGTGTGTTGTGTGTGTNAACTAATGAAGAGGCTGGAGTCTGGTGTGAAGGGAAGGAATCGGGTGGAGAAAAATCAAGTAGGGGGAAAAGGAGAAGTTACGTGGAAGGGAAGGGCGAGGCAGACGAAAGAGGAATGAAGTAGAATTGAAAGTAGAATAAAAAAATTTTTTATTATTTTGTGAAAAGGGCTGTCCCCTCAGGGGGCATAGGATAGGCCATAGGCGATAGATTTACGTTTATTTGTTGTATGCTATGGGTACTGGCATCCACTAGGGGACACTGTTACGCTACCTCAGCTCTAGCTTGGCTTTCGGGACTTCTTTGCTTCTTTCCATTTTTATGCCTTTCTTGCCGATTGTTCTTCATATTTTCTTCGTCTTCTTTCTTTATTTACATCTCTATGCGCAGGGGATCCTGTTGGAACACATCTTGTGCATAGATCCTCGTTTTCCTAAGTCCATACTAAATGGTCCTTTCTTTTTCGGTGCGAGATAGTCCGAGTTACTAAAGCGCTGCTGTCCTTAATGACTTTACTACTGAAAAGGGCAGTGAAGGAGAGTGAAAGAAGCGAGTCTGAATAGGGTCTGCTAAGGTGTAAGTGAATGCAACGTCGGTTGAAAATATGCTTGCACACATGGTGGGGAGCAGACATCCTTTGCCAATTCCTTCTTCCTAAACTACAAATGCTTAATAAATTCATATGCTTTAATAAGAATAGCAATATTTATCTTGCCGTTGAATGTTTCTTAGAATTAGACGAATAAAAGCTTTCAATGAGTTTACCAATCTGTGGCTTTGTTAAAAACTTATTCTATACCTCCACCTCCCGTGCCCTGTTGAGCACCTCTACCTCCAGTGCATTGTTTAGCCCTTTAACCTCCCTCAGATCGTGAAAATGATGGACGAAGAAGATGGAGTCATCAACCGCAAGAAGAAGAAGGCTGGCGGAGGCAAGATGCGTAAGTTTGACCGCTCTGGCCTGGAGGGTCGGTCTCTGATGACAGGCGACCCTGACGGTGGTGACGAAGAGAGTAACTACTTGACAGTGACGTCACTAGACCTGCGTAACTGGTTCAAAGGCATCACTAGTGGCGGTCCTCGCGGCGCCCACAATGCTAACTCGAACCTCACGGGAGTTGTCAATTCTTGAGGGTCGAAGAGACCTTCTTGGGTTGCGATATAGCGCGAGGGTCTCTTTAGGATGGGGTGGCAGGGGTTAGGAATTGGTGCTGCGTGGCGTGCGAATTTTCTTGCACTATAGTAGCTTTGGCGTAGTTAAAGTCAACTACAGCGCTCTAAAATCTGTATTGCTGCTCTAGGGCTGCGTGGCGTAGTGAGGCTTCAGGACTGCTGAAACTTCTTGAGTTGCTGGAGTATCCAGGGCTGCTGGGGCTGCTGAAGCTTCCTGAATTGCTGAAGCATCTCCTAAATGTGCTGAATATGATTGTGAGTTGCTGAGAGTAGTATTGGGTTTTTGAAAGTAATCGTTGGCAAGTGAATATACTGATGGATTACTGAAAACAATTCCGGGTTGCTAAAAGTAGTTTTGATAGGCTTAACATGTCAAAAACAGCTTTGGTTAACAATCAGTCGAGGAAGAGCACCCTGACTCCAGAACTGAGACGAGCAGCAGCAGAAAAATGAGAGTTCGCTGAAAGATTCCTTGTCTTGCCAAAGATGATCCCGAACTGCTGTGACTCTCATTAGGGAGCTGTCCGGCGTCATTCCTGGGACCTCCATGTGAGTGTGTCGGGGTGTTGGTTGGACGCTCTCAGTGGTGGGGGAAGCAGGCGTTTCTGAAGTGGTCTAAATATGTAGGCATACATCAGAAATGGCCAGCACATGTAGGCATACATCAGAAATGGCCAGCATATTTAGGCACACATCAGAAATGGCCAGCACACGTCAGAAATGGCCAGCACACGTCAGAGGGGGTAGTCACGTCAGAACTGATCGCTGTCTCTGGAGCACACGTGCCTCTCTCTCTCTCTCGCTCTTCTCTGCTTGCCTCTCGAGCTTCTGGTGTCCTGCTTCGCTGGCTTCACATCCAGCAAAGACTTCGTTTATGCGAGAATTCGGTATCAGGCTCTCGAAATTTGGATCGTCAAAAGCTCTTTCGATTTTTTGGCGGTTGAGGTTTTTTATCGAAGAAGTCGATCGTTCAAGCGTATTTTATGTTAACTATAGTTCTCTCCTTGAAGATTTTTCGTTCGTAATGCTGTTTTAATCTTCTCATTAATTTTAATGTCTAGCTTTACTAATCAATTTTATTCTTCTTCTCTTCGTTCAAGTTGTATGTTCCGCTTATATATTTTATTTAGTAATTATTTAGATCTCAGTACGGCATTCATGTACATAAATATCTATTTTAGTAGCGCTACAAATATTTTATAGTACATATTTATGGCATAGTGTTTTTTGTGAAAGACATTTTTTCGTAAGCTGTCGTGTCTAGCGTTGGTCTGCGGAGCAAATGAGGGAGTGCTTGAAGAGAATTAAAGTCTTCTGCCGAATTCGAACGGACTATGCACGCTCTTGAGCACCAATACATTATGTTTTACTTGAAGGTTCTCGACCTTGTGTTTTGCCTAAAAATTATGACTTCATGACCTGCTTACAAAATCAAATTATGGCTTCATGACCTGCTTACAAAATCATGACAGTAAGGTCTGCTTAAAAATTGTTTACTTCATAATTTACTTGAAAATTCATGGCCATATGGTCTACTGGAATTTTGTGACCTCGTGATCTACTTAAAAACGCATGACCATAAACTCTACTTAAAAACTCATGACCATAAAGTCTACTTAAGAACTCATGACCATAAAGTCTACTTAAAAACGCGTGACCATAAGGCTTACTTAAAAACTCATGACCATAAAGTCTATTTAAGAACTCATGACCATAAAGTCTACTTAAAAACGCATGACCATGAAGTCTACTTAAAAACTCATGACCTTGAGGCTTACTTAAAAACCCATGACTATAAGGTTTACTTAAAAACTCATGACCATAAGGTTTACTTAAAAATTCATGACCATAAAGCCATGACCATGAACTCATTTATAACCTCATGGTCTACTTAAAGTTATCAGCCTTATGGTCGACTTAAATATTCGTTACCTTGTATTCGACATTATATTCACAACCCAATCCTGATCGTATCGTACCGCTAAATAACGTACGCCATTATTTCCATTTCATTTGAAGCCAAGGAAATTCTGTAGCGGTGACGATAACATTTCTTGTGCATGCTTGCTGTGCGCCACGGGGCCGTGCCGCTGTCCATGTTGAATGCCGTGTAAAAGAAACGTGGGCCGACACTCGTGTCGCCGTGGTGCTCGTGTGAACACCGTGCTCAGAAAATCGTAGACTAAATTATGCGTACATTTCTATCTTTAAGTTTAGTTAGAATCATTAACTCTGGAGAATTTTTCCGTTCAAAACGTTTAGTTGATATCGTTGTTTGTGCAGTTAATTCGCTTCACCTTGAGTTGAGTTGTTTTGCGTTTTGGAGGTCGCTTCATTAATGGCGTGGTTTAGGATTGTGCGATTATTCTCCTCCCGTGTAGATTGATGCCCTTGGAAGTCTGGACTACTTCCGCTTCTAAGTTGGTCGAAAGTGCGCCAAGATTTGCGAACAAAAAGAATAAGACGCGTTGATCTGCATACAAATAAGCGTTGAGTTTATTGTTATCCATAGATTTAGGACAAGTCTCCGAACGTTGTTTGTTCAGTGCGCGCTGGTTACGGAAAAGGAATTGTTCGTAGAACAGTGTTGTCGTGTTCGACTATAGGCTTGGGTAGCGTTCTTTGCCGCGCCATATCTGATGTTTAGGAACGGAGGAAATTGATGAAATATTTTGTTTGAAATTATTTGGGGTGGTTGCAGTTATAAATTGATTTCGATCGGTGTAGTTCCATTTCTGTTTCTTCAATATGGGAACTGATCTCCACTGAATGCTCCGGTCGATAAATGTTCATAAACTTTTTGGCGCATGAAGTGTGTTTTCCAGAAACATGTGGGAGATTGCAACTCAGATGAGCGCATAATTTTAGCCAGAGCGGCTCCTGGAATGTGACTGCACGTCGCAAATTAAACCATTATAAATGTGTAGAGTTATTGCCCGTTAAGATGAAATAACTACTTGTTGGTTAGAATTAATTAACTATCTGTTATCAGTCAAGATTACCTGACTAACAACCTGCCGTCAGTCAAGATCCATTTTAAGTAGACGTCGCTGGCACGATTTCCTTGCCCTAGCGAGAGAACATGTCGCCGGGTCGTGCCGGCAACGTGTTCCATGAGACGCGTTTATTTGTCGTCTTAGTGAGCGTCTTAAATCTCCCTGCCCAAATTATTTTTTTACTTCACGTAACATTTTTTTCGCATTACGCACAGTTCTTCTTGAAGGCTCAGGGAAAAATGTTACTTGACATTTTTTTTTCTTATTACACATTTCTTTTTGAAGCTTTGCACAATAATACCATCTATATTGAGTGTGAGACATTCGAAAACGCATGCATTTTCATGTTTGTGGGCTGCATTTTGTTCATACGAACACACAATGTATGTAAAAGTAAATGTGCTGGGTGTACCGAATTTGGTTCTTGAGGCGGTGAGGCCCCAAGAAAGCTCTCGTGCTATCGTGTTGCAACGCCTTCGTAGTCATTACGCCGGTAATTCCGTATGTAAGGTATAATAAGGTAGCTTCACCGTACCGCCAGGATCACTGGCATGACAAGAAGCTACAACAACTCTCTCTAGAGCTCGTGCCTACTCTGAAAACCGTTGTGATGCCATAGATTAGCTTGTCTTTGTTTAAGGAGTGCAATGCTACTGCATTGATGTCGTCGTCGTCGTCGTCACTATTTTACAGTAAGGGTAATAGTCTTGCTAATGTTAACTCTACGTGCGCTCCTTTTCATCTGGTTTTTGGACCGTCGTAAAAGCACATATGGTCATTTAGCTACGAAAATATTCATAATTCTAATGGATCATTTTAGCTGGTTTTATCTGTATTTTACTCGCGTGTGCTTGGGCAAACCGTGGCTGCTGTATCGGCTGACCTGTAACTTGGGTCTTTGGTGTTTGGGAAAGCTGCTCTGAAAATATCGGAAGCGAAATTTTTTTCTCGATTGTTATTGCTGCTCAAGGACCATTTTTGAGACCATCCTCTCGTTACACCTTCTCTAGGCGTGCCAAATGGAAGATCTTCTTTCATCGCTCGTTCTGCATTGAAATTTCCTCGAATAATGGCCTTGCTAGATTAGGTAAACTTTTAATTTATTCGTATTCAGGATATAGTGAACGTTGAGTTACGTATGCTTAAGACTGTTTGTCATCATTTTAGAATGCTTCTTGGGGGCAATTGAAATCTTTAATTTTATCTTTCTTTGCTTATTTGCACGCCTTCTTGTCTGATTATTCTATATCTTTTTTCTCTTCCTTCTTAATCTGCTGATTTTATGCGCAGGGAATCCTGTGTGGGAACACATCTGTGAATGGATTCACGTTCCTTAGAGCCGATACTAAATGGTCTTTTTTTTTCGTTCTCATGAGGTCGCCTGTGATGTGGCTAAATAGCTTTAGACTAATTACCTAATAATCTTTTTTTGATTGGCTAGAAAATGAACAAAGGTCGCTCTTTATTTTTTCTGCGAGCCGTTTATTTGACTGGTTTATTTTATTGTTCTTTGTTAGAGTGTCGTCTTCTGAGTTGTTCTAGAATTTTTCGTGTTAGGTTTAGTCACCGGGACCTTTGCAGTCGTGATCATCTACTCAAGACTTTAGTCGGCACGCTGAAGCGGAGCGGTCGGGCGCGTGCAGGTGTGGCTGAAGTAGAACAAAGTAAACGTTAGAGTAATTTGGTTGGCTGGGGCGGCAAGTTTCAAACCAATGTCGGTCTTTACCAATTTGGATAAGTTTCAAATTTTTACTAGTCTTGAACAAATTTGTTAGTTCAAACTAATGACAATCTTGATCAAATTAGTCTATTCTAAGCAATGCCAATGTTGTCTAATTTGTTCGAAGTGTCAAACCCACGCCAATGTTGACCAATTAGGATTAATGTAGCCTACTACACGCCAAAGAATGAGCTCAATGTTTATTATGGAACAAAATAAATCTTCTTTTCATGTTGACATACATCTGAGGTATGAAATGATAAATTAAATTATTAGTAATAACTGGAAGAAAATATAATTAGTCTCTTAATGCCTACCCCTCAGGGGTCATAGGATAGGCCATAGGCAATAGAGGTAGGTTAGTTAGGTTTGTCTATCCTATGCTATGGGGACTAGCGCCCCCAGGGGAGCACCGCTAGGCTACCTCAGCTTTAGATAGGCCTTCGGGACTTCTATCTTTCGTGCCCACTTTGCTTCTTTCCATTTTTATTCCTTCTTCGCTATTTCTTATTTGTCTCTTCTTCCTCTTCCTTCTTAACTTGCTGTTTTTATGCGCAGGGGATCTTGTGTGGGAACACACCCTGTGCATAAATTCCCCGTTCTCCTAAGTCCATACTAAATGGTCCCTACTCTTTCGGTGCGAAATAGTCTTGAGTTGCTGAAGCGCTGCTTTCACTACTACTACTCATACTCTTAATGACTATCATAATTAATGTGGTTAGTGTCCACTTGAATTCGTTAATGAACAAAGCCTCACATATTCAACTGCATCAAATTTTGAACCAAAGCCCACGTCCATCGTAGAGAGGGCAGTCCATACGTCAGCACTGACCATCGCCAGTGGACAGGCAGGCGACGCTTGCCAGCAGCTCGAGTGCTGCTCTCCCACAAGGCAGTGCCTCAGTGACCGTCATCCCCAGAGGGAACTGTTGGTCGTCTCACGGGGCGCGTGAGGGCGGCACCAGGGTTAGGTTTGGCTATGCTGTGGGGTCTAGCGACCCCTGGGGGCTTTGATAGGCTCATCTAGCGATAGTCTTCCAGGACTTTTATCTTTCGAGCCCACTTCAGTTTAAAAGATTTTTTCAGCTCTTGGTTAACTCTTCTTTGTCTCGTCTTTTTTTATTTTTTTTTTAACACGTTTGTTGCGATGTGCGCCATATACTCCATATGTGGACATTCATTCATGACTCGTGGACATACTTTCCATAACTTACGAATATGCTTTTTTAATAATCATATTTCCATTGCAAATTGACAAATTCTACGATACCTTGAATATCTTGAAGTTGTTTGGGCCTCTATGCCCTGGTCACACTGGAGTGCCGCCGGTTTGTGCGCATGCTGTCCCTTCGCATATCCGCAAGCTGTTGAATGATACCGTTTCCCTCTGCCGTCTGATGGTAGTGAGGCAAGGGAGGCCGATCGGGGATAGTTTGTAGAAAGTTATCCAGCTTCTTTTTGAAGACGTCCAGGGAACCATCGCACTCTCTCAGATCTCTGGGGAGAGAGTTGAAGAGTCTGGGACCCATTACGGAGAAAGACTATTCATGTCTAGTCCGAACGCTGCCCGCCACCCTCGCATTGAACGTCGGCACAACACACGTTTTGCCATACCACATATACCACACATCGAACCATACCACACATCGAACCATACCACACATTGAACCTGTGCATGTTCCATACCACACATTAAACCTGTGCAAAACGGATTTCTATGCTCAGGGATCTTGTGCGAGAACACAATTATGCAAGGATTCGAAGTTTGCTTTAGTCCGCATGAAATGGTCCCTTTTCTCCGCTTTCCGTGTGGCTTGGAAGCTTTGAATCACCTAATAAAAAATATGTAATTTTGAAGCGCTACCGGTTTTTTTAATGCGATTTGGCAGACATTTGTGCTGAATCTTGCATTGTTCATTCCGTTTCACCGCCTGAAGCTTATGCTGCCGCTGCTGGTAGTGTCATGCCCGCTGGTGGTGTCATGCCCGCTGGTGGTGTCATGCCC
>VOMN01027176.1:0-28396 GCA_014899125.1 Orchestia grillus | reverse complement strand
CGGGATACTGAGTATCGTGTCGTACACGGGATACTGAGTATCGTGTCGTACTCGGGATACTGAGTATCGTATCATAAATGAATACGAGTTCAATCTGAAAGAAATTAAACTTGTATTTGATAGAATAGGGTATGACAGTATTTTGGTCAACATTGTTTTGTTATGAATAGTTTATTTCAAAGGAAACGCCGAGGAATATTTGTGATCCATTGCCTACTGCAATTGGAAAATAACATTCATTTGAAGGATAAATATGCCGAGCCTGTGCAGTGTTTACCCGTTGCTCTCCTAGTGTGAGTATTCCTATAACCTAATTCACGTTTCTGCAATTTTCCTTTTACATTCGTAGTTAATAATTGAAATTTCCCGGCCTCCATTCAAGAGCAGAATCTTGATGAGAAGTCACGCTTCAAACATTCCTGGTTATTGAAATATTTCTGGTTTAAAGCGCACGAATGCCTTTAGTTTGAAGTCGTGTAAAAGTAGCTCGAATCATGATATCGATGATATTTTTTGCCCTAATTAAGCTCGATTTCAATTTGTTTGCATAAATTTTGCTTTAGCTAGCGCTGCGAGTATTTTTCTGCATGTATTTTTTACATTTAAATAGTGAATAGCTTTCGTTTGTATTTTTCCTCCGAATGAGTTGTTTCCGAATGAACTGCTGCTTTCTTCTTTTCCCACGCGAGAATGAGAGCGAGCGCGCACGAAACTTTAGAAACTGCGCTTAATTGAGTCCTCATTTTTACTGAAAAATGAATACCCAGAAACTTGTTTCGATTTTAACACATTCCAACCAGTATCAGTAAAAATTCAATAAAATGAACTTTATTAGGATAATTATTTTAATTGAATTAAGACTTAAAATAAATAAAAAGTGACCGTTGGCTTGTTTTCTGAGACCAGCAGAAACGTTCTCCCTTCCACGTGTTTTTTCATAGCAAAACGTATGAAATACTCGATGAAACTTCCAACTGATTTCCCCCTGAGGACCTGGCTGAGGTGATATCTTTCCCCCTCGGGGAATCATCGAATGCAACCCTGCAATTGTCTGGTCATGCACACATTCTTACGGGGATTTCACTCTAATTGTTTCCTTGAAATAATTCGTAAATGTTCTTGCATATGAAATCATTCGAAATACTACAAATTTGGTTTTTAAATTCTGAGACTGTTATCTAAAATTAAGTATGTTATTCGACTGAGTGAGATGAAAGAACTCATTGAAAAAATGATTTGGAGTCTGACTCGGCTGTGGTGGCGCGCAGCACAACACAGGAAAATTCATTTACGGTCCGAACACCAAATTGGGTACAGTTGGTGATCAGCTCATTCTAACGATTAATGTGCATTTGACGTTGAATGTATTCAACATTAATGTGCAATTGACGCTGAATGTATTCAACATTAATGTGTATTTGACGATAAATGTATTCAACATTAATGTGTATTTGACGATGAATGTATTCAACATTAATGTGCATTTGACGCTGAATGTATTCGACATTAATGTGCATTTGACGTTGAATGTATTCAACATTACTGTACAATTAACGCTGAATGTATTCAACGTTTGAATTCGCTGTACCTGAAATCGTGCGTTGTAAGGAAAAAATTAGGACCAGAAAATGATTTTCTGAGGTTTTTTGTGTGACCAGAAACTGACTTTGAATGAAGATGACTTTGGGACGAAAAGTAACTTGGGACCAGAGAATCAATTAATTCTTAAACCTCCTTGACTAGGCGGACGAAACGAGGTAAACTGTACACTGAAGTTATGGTGCCGGCGCTCTAAGTTATAAGTGAGCAGCGAAATGTCCTATTGTTGCTAAAGGTAAACGTTTTGAACTGCTTGACGTCACTACTCATAGTCTACTCTAACTCTGATGCCTGTGAGTGACGCACTTAACTGTGCCTCGTATACTTTACGATTATTGTTCAATGCAGGCACTGATGATAGAGTCATTAACTTCAAAAGCGTGTGCAATTTTTGTGTCAAAGATATTTACTACTATATTCGTTCTTCTTTTAATCTGAAATCAATCGAGAGCACATGCATATTTCGTACACTTAGAATTACAAATTTTGTACACGAATCAAGTCGATCATAAAAGAAGCACGGTAAGCTTAGATCAGGACTACTTGCATCCGAACGCAGGGATTGGCGTTATTCTTGCGCGTGAAACTTTGCACTGTTTACTCAGGCAAAAATGAGTTGAGAATTTACGCTTCTCCAAAAACTCCTTTTTAATTAAAAGAATGATTTTGGTTTGTACCAGTGCGTGTTGACCTCTATTGCCTTTTTCCCTTCAATAACGAGATTAACTACGTATCTTTATAAACAATAAACTACGTATCTTGAATTTGAGTTTCTTCGTTTTTATCAACATGCAGGCATTCGTAAAGAAACGCACCCTTCAGTATCGAAAAGTAGAAAATTAATTATTGATTTCCTTGATTGTACATATAATACGAAAACTTTGCTACAAAAAATTCAAATGTTTTTTAAAATACAAAAATCAAATGATTTTCGAAAATTATGGGTTCCCACACACTCTGCAGTGCATATCATCACACTAGTTAATTGAATGTCATCCATTAACGCAAGAACAAAGTATTCTTGAGAAACTAAAAGCAGTTCCAGAGTTTTTATTTAACAGAAGTTTCTGTTCATTTTCCATATAAACTCGTTACGATCCTTCGCAACGACTGCAAGTTATAAACTCAGTAGTAATTTTCAGCGTACTCCTACGTCAAATTTATTCCACATATATAAAAAGTACACTATCTTAGTTGTGTGTAGCTGCTTTCTTAGTGTAGAGCGCATGACGCTTTATATTTGACGCTCTATACTTGATGCACTACACTTGACACAACATACCTAACGCTCAATTCTCGACTTTCTATACTCGACGCTTTACACATGACGCTCTGTACGTGAATATCTTCACTTGACGCTTTACACATCATGTTCTACATATGACGCTCTACATTTAACACTACATTTGACATATTACACTTGATGCTCTGCACTTGACATTTAATCTCCCGTACCTTGAATCTTGGGCTTGAAAGTTTCGAGACTCGTTGAAATTTTGAGCTCGTCCGTGCATGTAATCATCCGGTTTTCGAGATCGACGAGTCGTCGACGCAAAGAAGGATAAGGACGGCCTTCAGAGTCTGGTAGCGCTTTGGTCTAGCAAAGATTTATTGGTGAACTTTCCGGTTAAATAAGAAGAGATGAATTGACGAGATATTAAAGAGCCATTAGCGCTTTATTGCCAATAAATTACCGAGCGTCTATATTACACAACGCAGTTTGGCCAAGCAAGTGGTGCACTCGCCCTCCAGAGCTCGCGCTTCCTCGGGTTTTGCCTCGTAAATATTACAGGTTTTTGCAATTTGGATGGTCCAGTTTCAATAGAGAAGAGCTCACAGCGTGCTCAAAATATCTTAAGAAACGGAAAGCTCTGCGCGCGAGGTAGTTTCTCTTTTTTTTTTCTTTTTCTATAATTTTTATCTCCTTGTCCGGGCTTCTTACGAATTTGTGCACGCAACCATCTCACAGACAGCGCTTCAGCTTGCAAAAAATAATCCTTTCTGTAGACTACAATTTATACACTCTAGAATCGTTCAAATTTTGAGACTTCAGTTGTTTTGTATTATGAGTTATTATTTTATACTAATTATGGTGCAAATAAATGGCAAAGTCTTTACTGAAGAGATACTTCTCTGCAGCAATGAAATTAGAAAAGAGAAGAAGTAAGCAGCATTCCAAGTCGAAATTTTATCAAACTTGTGTGATAGGACACGCTTACTATGCACAGATAAATAACGACTATACGTACATAAATTTTTCCAGAAATTCAACTAAGCCTTTATGCTCAATTAATTCGAAGTTCAAAATAAGCAGAGAAAAATTAAATTTATTCATTGCGTAAAATACTGAGTGAAATTAACGAATTGAGTGCCAGATTGAGACGAATTGATGTCAACGGCGAGCCCTTGAGCTAGTGTTTCGATTATGACCTTCATTACTTCATGTTATTCCTCTCAAATCTCACACAGCACACTAAGTACTTGTCGACTTGAATATCACGAGCAAGTCATCAACATATTTACTTCGGTCATTTAATGTACACTGTTAGTTTAATGCACAGTTTAATGATAGTTTAATAGTCATTTGATGCACAGCAAGCGATTTCCCTAAGCCTTTACGAAATCAAGTGAAAAAACATCGGATGAATGACGAATATTCTTCCGAGGAGCCAATGTAATAAATTCGAAAATAATTCCTTCAAAATGAACCTGTTTCATAATTGCACGTTTGTATATGGACAAAGACTCCCTGAACGAAATTTGTAACTCGGATGAAATTTGTAAGTTGTTGTAACTCTCGGACGTTTATAATTGTTTTCTAAATAGGATGTAGAAAAATTCAGGGGTTTGTGCCGACTGCTGAGCCCGGTAGTACATAGTTCATACGTAGACCTGTAGGTAGTACACAGATCGCAGGTGGACCTGTAAGTTCGGCCTGAAATCATTACTGAACAGGTCATCTCTGCCTGCCTGGGCACAACGCCTCCAATTCGAGCCCGGCCAAATTCCCCACTACTGTAGAAGGCTGAAAATAAGGGCAAGGATTTTACGAAGAGAATTTTAGGCCACTCAGTTTTATGCTAGGTGTTGATTACACGAAGCGACAGGTCTTAAAGCGTGTGGCGGCCACCCTTTTTCGTGTTTTATTTATGTGTTTTATGTCTTTTATTTATGAATGTGCTGCCCTGAGCAGTTCTGAAGCTCCTTTCAATCTCATCGCTTGCAGCACACGCGTCCACCCGGCCGAAATTTTCAGCCGCCCCATCGATCAATTTATAAAACATCGATAAAAATACTTCGGTGTGCAAAATTGCAAACTCGACGTAATAGTTAGACTAAGCACTCGATCGATCACTTTTCTAGCAAACGTCGTTGTACTCTCTAGACGTAAAATTAAGCACAAATGCACTGAAGCATCACGATCTTTCACCTTTTATTTGCATGGATCCTATAAAACTTACGCTTTTTCAGAGGCACAACCGTGTGTGTTATGGTCTTAGTGTCGATGCAGGTAGGGAAATAGTGCGTTTTATTTTTTATTTTGCGTCACTGTCGGTTATTTTTGCTGAAGGATCGCTGATTCATTTCGCAGGGAAGCTAACGCTAAATTTTATGTCATTCTTAAGGCTTTTACTCCGAAAAGCAATCAGGGGAAATGGTCGGGAAGTCGACGGTATTCCTCCTCACGATGAAGTTTACTTCGCCTGTTCTTCCCCCCTGCAGCTGTTCTTTGGGGCGTAGACTGACGACTGCTGAGTGGTCGCGTCTTATTTGCAACAGTAAGTTTTCTCAATTTGCCATATTAAGTTTCGTCAATTTGCGATATTAAGTTTCGTCAATTTACGATATTAAGTTTCGCCAATTTGCGATATTAAGTTCTATTGGTTTGCGATATTAAGTTTCGTCGATTTGCGATATTAAGTTTAGGCAATTTGAGATGGAAGGTTTTGCCAATTTGCTGTGGTAAGTTCAGTCAATTCGCGGTAGTAAGTTTTATCGGTTGTAACGAATCGTGATTATGCTTTGTGGATAATATTATGTGATAATATGTGTATGAGATAGTGAGTTTAATCCATAAAATTATCATGTGTAGTATGGCACTGAGGGCAACGCTCAACTACATCGCCGGCGAGAAACAATTCTACAAAAAATTTGACATAAATAATTAACATTATTGACAAACTCACCTAAACAGTTTGACATATAATTTGGCATGAAAATGGGAGTGCAAGTCACTTGAATGCTTGCTATTGTCGATGAAATGACCCTCCAGTTTGGAGAATCATTTGTACAATTACATTTGTGCAAAAACAATTGTACAATTACAAAATGTGAGCACGAATTTTTCAGAGCAGTTGGCCTAATTTTTTGCATGTGCAGTATCGAAAAAAGGTCACCGCAATATCTTCTTATCGTGGATTGTTAACATCGTTAGGGAGATGCCCATATTTTAGGCAAATGTGAATATACGATATAAAAAATGTATTATTTGGCTTACGGCTACCGTCTGTCTTTGCCTTGTTCAGGCTGCAAAAATCTGCAGGTCTGAGATTTATCAAAGAAAATTTTAGCATCCTTGCATCCATCTGCAGCGGCAACGATCCAATTCAATCATCACTCAGCCTACACGCGCCCAAAATTCAGCCTATTTTTCTGTCTAAAAATGTCCGACAAAGGCCTTGGTTCAAATTGAATCCCGTCGGGAAAAACGAATTTGAAAAATGGACGCTTATCATATCCACTGAGGCCGGTAAGACCGTGTGGCAGCTAGAGCCAGCAACTCGCGGCGTCGCAATGATTCCCAAATTAGGAAGCAGTCGCCGTCTTTTGAGTCCTTTTATCCGACGGCAATTAGCCATCGAATGTCACCATTGAACACTCGTGCCTCAGGTTTTATCTCCCGTCTTTCAATCTAAGCAAATTGCGCGCTCTTTCTGATTTTCTTTCCTCCAAATGCGTTCCTTCGGTGGCATAGAATTAAAACAAAGAGAAGAGAGGACCGTCGGTAGCCACAAAGATTAAGCCGCACGTGTTTTAGTGACGACACATTTTTTGAACGTTAAGAGCACGATGCCAAAATTGAATAACGAAATCGAACTGTAACTTTAATCTGCTATTTTCCAATTGCAAGCTGATCCCTCACTGTGATGGGATGATCTCAAGCCTTAAAAAAGAGACAAATTCGTTGAATGATTCTTAGAAGCTCAACAGGAAAAGAAGTGATCGTTAATACAAATGCATTTTACTGCCATGATGTAAATGTGAATATGTCATTACCACTCTCAAAATTTTTCAGTTTTTCATAAAATGAGCTATTCTTTGCTGGGAAGGATGCCAGAATTTGTCAGCAGCCTCACGCTTTTGGAACAAACTTCAATGAAAAAGTTACACCGAATGAAAAAATGTAACGTTGTCAATCACGTTGTATAACTCTCATAAAACTAATTACATCATCGATAATTGATTCGGTAATTAATTATCGAACAGAACGTTTAAAGACATCGTAATAATTATAATCATTGCTCAATAAATTCTAGAAAATAAATTCAGTTAAAAAGTTTTCCGATTTACAACTCAAACAGAAAAATAAAAAAACACATTCGATACGTTCTACTTTTTTATCCATTAAGCTATAATAGTTTTGTAACCTAAATTACAATGGAAGCCTCTTCATACCTAATTTTAATTTATGGATACTTCATGATTCATAAATGTATTATTTGGAGGAACGAAATTTATTAAGAAAAAGAATTCACTATAAATCGCCGCGAATCATGATGGAGAATATATGAATCAAATGTACTCACAAATTACCGGTCTTCAGTAGCGGCTAAAATTAATTCTCTGTAGTTTTTTGGTGCCTCCTTTAATTTTGATGGCATTTTTGAACTGAAACCCTCCGAAGGAAAGCGATATCAAATTGAATTACGTTAATACAAGCGAAAACTAATTGACTTTTCAGAAATGAAGAAGGGATTGCTCTCATTTCGATGAATGCAGATTAAACTGTTTGAAAAAACTCAATGTTGGCGAAATGAGGGGTCGTTTCTTGTTTCAATGAATTGTAACGGTTATGGCACATAAAACTTCAGTAGTCTTCAATAGTCTTCAGTCTTCTTTAGATGAAGAAGAAACCTGAAAGCAGTTTCCTATCCTATAAGCTGATTTTGCTCTCTCATGTCGATAGGTAATCTGCTGAGCCGGCTTCTAAATTATAATATTGATAATGACAATAGTAATAGTAATAAATGCGTTATTTGCGTGACACGAGTAAACGTACGTAGGCGCATAGACGTGTGAGGAGATGTAAAGTCCTAAGAAAATTTAGAGAAAATACGCCGGGTAGAATACAGTTACCGCCAATTAAAATCGACTCAGTTCTACTGTGGTATTAGCGCAGCACGGAGAAGCATTTAATAGCATTCCGCGACAGTGGCTGCGGTCGCAGTGCGGACGTCATGTCAGCCTTTGGCGCAGTTGGCTGCATCACGTGCGCGTGGCACTGCGGTAGTGCCGGTAGTGAAATCCACTGCGCGGCACATACCTGCAGCACCCCACAAGTGGCCACCATTAATATACGTTAAAAAATAATACATCGCCAGACTCGTAGTGGCTTCAAGGGACATACGCTGCACTGGTGCGCCTGTAGTTCAACTGTTGGATGTCACACTAAGTTCACTGCAGTCGGGACTATTGCAGTAATTTTCTGCGCTGAATCCAACCTAAACTGCACTCACTGCGCCAGACTGCTGACAACCATCGGACACATGGCACCAATCTTTAACTGGGTGACCATTCTGCAAAGGTATAAGCAAAAACCATTATTGTACTGGAACACTTGCTACCTTTGACACAAGCATCTCGCAGAGCTGCACTCCTGCGCTCAAATCTTCAAAAAATGCAGATTTTGCCTCGTCCTTTTCACTGCCGCCAGACGCGGAGGTCGTTCAGAGGAACTAAAATGTTGCGCAGGTCCCACGTGCTTCGTTCCTCCAAGTGGAAGCTCAGTTTTCGTTTCTAAAAATAGGATCATTTTTTGCGTTAAGCCGTTTGTCGAATTAGAGTACGACAACGCCTCGCATTAACACCAACATAAGACACAGTAAGCGTCCGCTACAGCGAGGACGGCCTGTATCTTTAAATACGAGACTTGGACGCTCCTTAAAAGTAAGTTGAAGAACAATACAAACTACGCACTTATGAAGTGTTTATAAAGCCACGTATTACCGCAGAAAGTCTTAATTTTTATACTCACTCCTAGATACGAGACTGAGACGTTCCTATAATTTTAATTGGAAAACAAAAGATGCATTTGTAATTGCAAAAAATTTTACTGTAAATTACGTTTTGATAAATTTGATACCCCAAAATAGCAACAATATTCAACTGCCATCACTGCAAGTACTACATGTATGTACGGGAGAGCCCATTTACGCACATATTTCTACAGTTCACGCAGGAGCTATTAAGACGACCACGGCTTTACAAATAGGAAGAATACTTCATTTTTCCTCATTTGAATCTTTCCCACTTCCAAAATCGTCGGGTGTCAAGTATCAGAAGGTCAATTTCAAGCGAGTAAGTTGTGAGCAAAAGTCGGCAGCCAGGGGCCGTGAAATGACCGATCCTGCGACCTCTCCAAGGCGATAAACTCTCACACCGATAATTCAGCGGGCCAAGATCGAGAGCAACGTGATCAAAATGCTGCTCTATTGCCCAAAAAGTCACAGTCATCATCCAGAGCAGTTTTAACAAGGCGGGCGAAGTATATGTTTGGGATGGGCTTCGATTAGAAATGAAATGTTATTCCGACCTATATTGATTAATTGATGTTGGTATACATTGTGTATAGTTATCCATCCAGAGGACAGATTTTTTTGGCAGTGAAGCTGCCTTTAGATTTACACAAAACTCTAGCTGCAGCCTTATGTACGTACGCAATATATCTGCACTTACTTTGCATAAAACACTTGCTGCAACCTTATGTGCACATGTACACAGGTGTGCGATACGGCTGCATTTAGCGGACTGCGTAATCTAGCTGCAGCCTTGTGAAAGTGGATTTGGAAAGGCGTGCAGATGTTTAAAGGTTTATCCCTAAAATAAGGTGAAGTTTTAGTCCAAACATTTCTTAACGCGTGTGGTCACAAATTGATATTGGTCGCTGTATGGATAAGTTTTGTATACTTGTCTATTCAAAACGTGCAAACTGGTAATTTTGTTTACTTATGAACTCATGTTAATCTGGGTCCTACTTCAGAATCGTTGACAAAATTCATATTACTGACATTTAGTAGCTCCCTATTCAGAGATCATAAAACCGAATCAAATATGTTATCATAGCTTTCATAATCGGTACACTTTTGTATTTTCTTGAAGAAATACTATTTGATACGGAAAGTATGTTTTCAATGAATCGTTTCCCGCAACTTGAGGAAGAAAACAAATCGGTAGCAAATTGTAGTACGAAAACTTCAAAATACTGTGGGCAATTGTCGCAAAGATTGGTAAGTTCAGATCGCAGTAGAGAAATCAAATAACTTTTGTCATCTCATTTTGGGTCAACTTTCTTATTAGGATAATTGTGCGCTGCAACGAAGGTCCGATTTCTTCGTGTCCGCGAGCCCAGCCTTCGTCAGTCAAGAACGATTTTCAAAAGCGAATAGAATTTTTCCATAGAGAAACTGCACTATGCTAGAGTTCGTTGAAAGCTTTCATTGAGCGAACAAAGCCTTGGATTTTTGAGCAATAATGCTTCCAGCCTCCCGGTAATGAACGAACGCTCTGCTCGTACCCCAGAGCAAGTCGAAGCAGTCGATAGCAATTTATTTTACAAATTCCGCAGATCTTCCGTTCGTGACCCCAGACTTATCGCGTTTGATAGCAATTACAGTGACTCAATTCTATACTTTCATAAGTTTTTGATGATAAATAACAATTGAACAATTTTTTTTTAAATTAAACGCCTCCCCTTGCAGCCAAATCGTTAAAAACGCAAATTTTATTGCAGAAATTATTAAACAAATTAACCCGAATGCTGCAGTTTTTTATCAATTTCCTCGGTATATATTTTTACGGTAGACTTGGTGCTCAAATGGAAACGATGTTACAGTCGAAATTCAACAGGAAGCTTTTGCTCGACTTTCAATTTCTAGAAACCGTTACCAAGTCGTTAATGTGAAACTGTATGTATTTCCTGATGACGTATTTTTTTTAACATCCACAGACGCTATTTCCGAACATAGTACCTAATATGCGAATAGGTTCCCAGCAGAAATAAGAAATCATCCTTCTGTTACAGCAATACCAAATTGAAATCCTCGCTCTCTGATCCCAGGCCAAAACAAAAAACAAACTGGGATATTTTCTTCATTTCGTAATGCTTTATATTCGTCAAAAATTTCTCCAAAATATGTAAATCAATCCTGACACGCTTGGAAAACCTTTGAAAAATTCATTCGAGGTAGCTCCCGATCTTTCACTCGTTTTGGCAACAACATAAACAGATCGAACCCAAAACCTCGGTCGTCATCTGGAAACGTCGTAACAGCGCAGTTTGGCCGACGATGCCAGCATCGTACGGCGACGATGCCGTACGAACCTCCATCTTACGGATGAGCTCGAGCTTAAGCCACCCGATACTCACAAATATGCTTTCATTCTCGGCTTCACATTCGCTTTATATGCAGAGAGGATTTATTCCATTTTTCGTTCTAGTTTTGAAACTTCGTCCGCAGGGCACTGATAATGGTACAAAAAATCTTAATTTATAAACGATTAAGCGACTGGTAGGCCGAGGCTTCGTTCTTAGACTGTCTCGATTGGCAATCATCACCAACAGGTCTACCGGATAAATATTTTTCTCCTTTCGAAATATTCACGTCCGTAATTTTCTCCGTTTATTTATAATAGTTAATATTACACTGATGTGAATCTATTGAGTGAATTTTTTAAAGCATAAACCTCAACTGAGCTTAAGGGGGCACGACTTTATTTATCTTTTATCTTTATTTTTCATTATTGACTTATACTAAGGAGCGTTTTAGAGCAAGTAAATCACGAAAGAAAAATACGAACTGCCCGTTACACAGTATGGTTCCATCGTCCTGCTAATCCTCATACTCTCCTACTGGGCAAATAATATAAATTAACTCTGTATAATCAATGAAGAACAAAAAATACTGTGGAAAATATTTTAAATCTTGAAATATATATGTGAGAAGAAAAGGCACTCATAAAAGCCTCGGACGTTTCAAGCAAACCCTCGCCAGCAGCTGTTACAGTACAAGGAGAGTCATCTGCAGTGCGCTAGATAGAGTAGGACTATTAAAACGTTTACAGTAACACATAGTTTGATAAACTAATTAGTGTTTAGGTACAAAGTCAGTTCATTTATAGTGTGTTCATGTCACTAAGTACTTTACGATGCTTTGTTTTACTATAAACAATTTAATACTCCTAATTTTCCTAATGTTTTCCAACTTTTTTCCTAATTTTTTGCAGACGACTTGCATTGTAGTCTAATAGCTGATACTGAACGAAGCTCGGAATGTCTTAGTTTTTACGAGTAATTCTCGTTCTCGCAAATGCATTTTACCGCAAATACGTTTTACACTGCAGCGCTGGTTCCCTGTTTCGTTCTACACTGCAGTGCTGGCTCTCTGTCTCTCACGGAAAGATAGAAAATTTCCGATTTGCGACCTTGGAAATTTATGCTCAAGTTTTACCTGGCTCAGAAAAACTGAATGTTTTGCGCTTTGTATGAGACTGATTTCGGAATAAACGATTTTCTTTCTTTTTATCTTTTTTCAGTACTTCGGCGTACGCTTTTCTCTGAGACAGCGGCCCTGAGACAGCGGCCCTGAGACAGCGGCCCTGAGACAGCGGCCCTGAGACAGCGGCCCTGAGACAGCGGCCCTGAGACAGCGGCTCTGAGACAGCGGCCCTGAGACAGCGGCTCTGAGACAGCGGCCTCACCACGTCATGCCAGACTGATGCATATAACTGAAGACCTGCTGACGTCCACAATTTGTTATTGTCCATAAAAAAAACCTAAAAGAGATCCTAAATGGTCTCTGACTTTTTCTTGGAATTAAATCGCATTAAATTTTGTTTAATAATGAATTCTTTTCTCCAAATTCACTTAATTTTAACGTGAATTAAAAATAACGAAGCTCATCAGTAAATGCACCTTGAACTTTAAAATTCGAAAATCGTTTTTTTAGATTGGAATATCTTTTGATGCAATTCTCTTACTTTAATAACGTGATCTTCACATCAACAACAATCACTAAACTGAAGTTAAATGCTGAGCAGCTCCATGGGAGCTTCGTAATTTTCAGTATCCTGCCTAATTTCTGATTATTTCGATACTGTGAGAGAAAAGCAATAGTTCTAATCAGAAATATTTTTCTGCGAGGATTGTCGCTTGAAAGAAAAACACACTGGTTCCCATCCACCACTAGGTGTACTTATCCGCAAATGAGTTACTTATGAATGCCTAATCGAGAGAAAAAAGCACCTTTTCCCCTTCATCATCAATTTTTTACCCAGAAAAGTAACCCTGGTTGGCTATTTATTTGTCTGATATTTTTAGGGCATAAACCACAGATCGCGAGGTCCTGACGGGACTTGCAATTGACCGATCACGAACTCACTCGGACCCGACAGTCGATTTTTCCTGGGCTCGGTCTAATGCGCCTTCAGAGAGGCTGTCAGGCCGCTGCACGCTCCTGCAGCGCTCAGTTTTCACCTTGCCGGCCAGGTGCAGCGGTCGAACGCACGCCTGTTTGTCTAATTGCTGTCACTCTATAACGGTCTTCAAGGCTGTGAAAATTTCTTCAAGCTTTTGTGTGAGGTTGCTTGAACGATGGTCGCTTTCTAGTATAGTAACGAACCACGTGAGTTGTTTCTGTGAAAAATTAAAAACAAGAATGGACGTATTTTAATCAGACATGTGTCACGTACGAAAAATGTAGATATCATGCTCAAGCAGCCTGTAATTTTGAAAGTTTTCTTAGTACTCCGGAACACTGCATACTGTAGCTACTAAGCTTCAAGTTATTGAATAGCAACTTACTCAGTATAAATGGGCAGGCGTTGTGGCTGTGACGTACAATTGTTATCCCCTACTCGCCCTTGGAAATACCTTTACTCACGAATTATCCTACGAAACGAGCTCACTTCAAATTATTAGTAATGAAATACTATTACATACGCTAGCATTCGGAAATTGAGCGTACGATGTAACCTCACGTTGAATTAACTCTGGCTTTGAATCCATGATATGACACCTAATATACTAATAAGACCCTCATTCGAAAGAAAGTCTGCTAACGTCAACAATCACTGTTTTGTAGTAGTGAAAACGCAGCTCTGTCCATCAGCGTTTAGGGGAAGGGTAAGAGCAAAAAAAAAAGAGCAAAACTGAAAAATGAAGAAAACGTCGGCTTTCTCAAGTATCCGTCGTCCTGACGACATATGAAGTCCCAGGATGGTAGTCCCAGGAAAGTAGTCCCAGAATGATAGTCCCAGGATGGTAATCCCAGGATGATAGTGCCAGAATGATAGTCCCAGAATGATAGTCCCAGGATGGTAGTCCCAGAATGATAGTCCCAGGATGATAGTCCCAGGATGATAGTCCCAGGATGATAGTCCCAGAATGATAGTCCCAGAATGATAGTCCCAGAATGATAGTCCCATGATGATAAACCCAAGTTGTTCCAATGCATTTCGTCCCAAGGAAGGAGGAAATAATACGTGACTGGTGCACTAACTCCTGCTGCCATACTCCGCCCCTCAAACACTTAAACATGAGGTTGAGCTGAAGTGTTCAGCGTCACACACCTTATCGTCACAGAAAATCCAAAAACTCAAGCAAAAACTCTTCTTCTTTCCATCTGAATAGATTACGTTATCATTTTTTCTAAATTGAAAAGCATCAATTCACATTTTTCGATCTATTGATATCACCAATGATCGAAACCTTGGCGTTGCATGTGCAGTCACTCATCAATTTCAGCTCTCATGTTGGTTTGACGCGTCTGACCTTCACAAGGCATTCGCCGATATGCCGTCGGTAAGCAACAGATCGGCCTTTGAATGTTAATTTCAGGCGTCTACTTCTCGACCGAACTCCAACTTCTGAGATCATTTTATTTACTTCAACGTAGGCAAACAACTCGCCACCGAGAACATCCTCACCTCTGGACGTTTGGTTTCCGCTTCGACTTTCCGCATCGCGAGGTGCTCGACGTCGGGCGGCCAACGAACGCCTCTTTGATTCGTCAAAATTTTACGTATCTCTGGGAAGTTCAGGAGTTGGACGGGGAGCTTGTTTGGAGAGAGATCGAATTGCCTAACTTCTGAATGACAGCAATTGCAATTTGTTAAGAAGCAACTTTCTTGGAAGTGGGTCTTAAGTGACGAAGCAATATCAATTCCGGCAGCGAAAGAGATTTCATCACGAGCAGGTGAGAGTCAAACCAAATGCAGCAGTGAAGTTACAGTGCTCTCAAGTTTTACAATTCTGGTTGATAACAAAAAAAAATTTTCAAGGCCAAGTGCGCAACACAGCGAACGATTTGGACGATTTTATCACAAAGAATACCTAAATCCCTCGTACATTGTCGGAACAATAACAAACTCACTGACAATAATTAAACGATGTATAATAAAACCAATGGTTGAAAAAGTCAAATTTCTGCACAATCAAAACTTATAACCAATGAACACACAAAAACTTAAACTTCCGTCATGAGTTCAGTTTAGTAAATTCAATATATTTTTTCTGATCACAAAAATTCCTGTCAACTGCGCATCAAAACTAACGAATGAGTTAAGAAGAAATTTCAAAAAACCAGTGAATAAATAATTTTCATATACTTTTATCTTTTAAGCACCCTACTTATGTTTTTGCACACAGTCTTATTTCATTTTGTTCATTAAGAAGTATTCGCGCACATGTTTTATAAGCAGCAGACGATACGGTCATGAACCGCATGAAGCCCTAGATCGATTCCCGTAAACAACGGCTCTACAGTCGTCTCCCTCGTTCGATAGGTACCTACTAGAGCATGCATCAAATAGCACGGACTATACCTGTGCTATAATTAGCAAATTACGCAGGGTTTTAGGAACGAATAAAAAAACAGAACGGCTGCTCGTGGAAACACAATCTAGCACCCTTTGCGAGGGACGACAACATTTTTCGCATTTCGCTGCATAAAGATTGCCATTCTTCATTTTTTTATCGCACCACGAATGAAAAGCAACACACTGGACTACAGCATTTCTCTCAGTTATTATTTCAAATAAAAATACGTCCCACACTACGAAGAAAGTAATTGAGCCCAGGAGCTATCTCACCAGAATGTTATCTTGAAAACATGCGTTACCTCGACCACCATAACCATAACCCCGTCCATCATTACGAAAGAAGGCTCAAGACGCGCACCAGCCACGCTCTACGAACGTAAAAGTCTCTCACGAATGTCCTCTCCACCTTCGTTATAGTTCTCCGCAGGAGGCCTTTGTGTAGTGTTCACATGAGGCATCGTCTTCCCAATAAGAAATCCCCACGGGGCCGACCACCCGGACTCGTCCAGCGCTTCTCTTGCTGGCACAGCCACTCTGAATCAAAAGAACGCTTCTTCCATAATAGGCTCGCATAATTATGGATAATGGCCGCAGCAGTCATTGGATTCCGCGACTGATGCTGCATCACCATTGCTGATTGTAGCGTTTGCGTATTGAGGATGCCGTTTGTCGAGCAAAAATTAATGAATATCGTACTTTGATGGAAGGCGTAGTGCAGAAAGCAGTTTTTCAAACAGTTTTTTTTCAAAGTGGAGTTCATTTCACACTCAACACGCGTCCTCAAATCGTTTGATGCAGGATTGACGTAAGATTACCAAGGCTTTTAGGTAAAATCCCACTGGTGCATCTGGGCGGTAGCTGAGAAGCCATTTCAGAGTCGGTGGTCATATTTTGCAAGTTTCTCCACTAACTGAACTAAAATTTTTTGCCGACTGATGAAGTCATTTGCCGCAATTGCAGTGAGTGCAGCGAGCGTTTCAGTGGAAAATGGAACAAGTGGATCAACCGTGAACGGGTTTTTACGGTGGATGTGTTTACACCGCCCAGTCAATGTGGTTACCTGAAACTTGGAGCCATTTCGTTCGATTAGCTGTACTGACCAATGGTTTCCTGGTGGCTGACCAGCTCCTTAAGCCCATTTCCTTCAGTTCTCGGGGCGTGGTGAGAGCAGTAATTTTCTTAGGACTTTCATAGAATACCTTTGTCAACTTTTGAACTTATTTCCATCGGTTTGCTTTTAACATTCGCTTCAAAGAACGCCTGTCGCGAATATTCAGAATTTTAGCTCTACCACTATTATGACTAAATCACTGTATTTCTCCGATCTTTTTCTCACAAAGCAATTGTTCTTTGGACAGATCTAACTTGTATGGTCATCATTTGAGACACTTCTCTGCCGATTTCCTAGCCTGGGGCAAATCTATAACCTGTCCATTATCAAAGATAGATGTTTGTTGGCAGCATTTTTTCCAACAGGATTATTCATGCTTGTTATCTCGGAGAAAACAGGTGCAGTACTGACTACCAGTGACATTAAATTCAACTATTGCTACCATATTCTTTTTTTTTATAAATACTATGAGGAGACCTGTTAAATACTGTTTAAATTTTATCAACATTTTAGTAGGGTAAACGAACTATTTAGCTGGGTGGTGTATTAATTTTTGATATTTTACTAAAGAAGGGCGAACTGGAAAATTCTTTGACATGACCACAAAAGAAAAGTTGCAGAAGTAAAATAGCTGATTTTCATTTTGCAAAAATAAAAAAATAAATTTCGTCTTAAGCTGGGAACAAAAAAGTAAAATTTGGTTACATTGTGTTATCCCTACGCCTTCACGATTTTGAGCCCTAGAATGGGGCTGGGTTTAATTGCAAACTAGGTAGAGCATGGCTGCGTACGCTAATGCATGGAAAAAATTTAGTAACAAATCTCAATTTTCAAAACTTGGGAGCAAGAGATGGATTTTTCAGGTTTTTAGCGCCCGACACTTAATGAATTAAAGTAATACGGCATTTATATATTTGGTCACTGAAGTAAACCAGTCTCAAAAGTCCAAACGCATATTACCTGTTCTTACGCACAGTGGTTGCCCTAACACACATTTAATCGCAAAAATTAGGCTGAAAAACTACCTGCGGTTTTATTATGATGAAAAGAATTATGATGACTAAGCAGAACATAGATATGTAATTGTTGATAGTTATCTGATAAAATAGGTATGTAATTGTTAAGATTATTCGATAAAACGTTCTCCCTATAATCAATTGTTTCAAAATCTGTAATGAGATTTAATCTCGGAATGTTTCAAACCAACTCTTTTGATATTTTTCGGTTATCTAACATTTAATGTCATGTATGAAATATTTCATATTTTTCCATAGCGCTCACAACGTTCGTGGGGCCCTATACATCAAAAATGACGCATACCTATCGTTAATAAAGGTCCGTAATCTTTCTTCGAGACCACGCAAATTGGAATTTTTCAACGCAAGCGAAGAAATATTTTCCCCGATTTGGTTCCAGGAGAATGCGAGTCTAATTTTTTATAATATTGCGGAATTCAAGCGATGTTACGCTAGGCTTGAGCTACCTAGCATATAATTTCACGGTCACAATACAAGTAGAGCAACGTCAGCACGGGCTCGCGAAATGACGCCCTGGTTTCAGGGTGAGGGGGATGGAATACAAATGCTAATTACTCTGAGATGTGAGTGAATTATTCATTTGGCCAGGCATTCCATTCAGACTGAAAAACCGACCGGGAATAAATTTTCCACTCGGGTTTTCCTAAACTAAAGTTCTGTGGTCATGTACTGGTCCGGAGTAAAAGGGAATTTAATGTAGTGCCGATGACGTACTGAAATGAATAATGTTGTACGCTTGAGAAGAATTGATGAGTGGAAATATTCAATCTAAAAGATTGATTTTGAACCTGAGCAACCAAATTAATTACTATTTGAGGTTGACATCCGCCCAGAATGCTCAGAGTTGCGGATGAAAGTGTATGTATGTATAGTGCATGAGAGAGCCCTTTGCTTTGAATGTTGGCCCTGAATGTTCACTGATTGAATAATAGGACACAATACTTTTCTAGACAATAGAGAATCATTTGACTACTCTTTGAGCTCGAGTTTGTTTCTTATTTTATTTAGAACGAGAAAATCGAGTATCTTTATACGTGCGTAAGAAACGAGTGATATCGAATATCTGTTATTATTTTCGTATTTGCCAAACTGAGGAGATACGCAATTAAGTTGGTTATGAACTTGAATTTTCATTCATGGACCGTTCAGAAAACATGCGAGTAAGTATGGGTAAATGCTTTTTGAATTATTATCAAGGAAAACAGTAATTATTATTAAGGAAAGCATGCGAATGAGTCTGGGTAAATGCTTTATGAAATTTCCGTGAAAATTTTTTTTAAAAATCATCGAAGCAAAAAGCTTGAAAACCTATCTGTCGATGTTCGTGTGGTGCCCACGCGTTCGTGATGCTGTGGAGGCCTTCCGTCGCAGTGCATAACACGAATATAAAAGAGAGTGTCACTCATGACTGCCCCATGTTCCGAATCCAGTACACTTAATATGTACGACTGGCAGACGCACCCCGCCAAAAATGGTGGGACAAACGATGTTAATTTTTTAAGATACCCTCTTATTTACGGTAACTTTGACATGAAATAATGTAATTTTGAGTATCACTGATACGGACTGCTTTTCCAGATAAACTCGCTGATTGGGAACACAAACCCGGAAATTTTCTCGTACGCAAATCTTTAAGAGCAGGACAGAGAGACTGACGGACCAACCAATCAAGCGACACCAGGCTAGTAATAAATATTGCGACTATTTTACATCTGTCGTATGTTTGTCTCAAAAAACATTTTTTTATCTTTACATCTGTTGTGTGTTTCGAAGGTTTGTCTCAACAAACACCCAACCTTCGAAAAGGCGATATTGTCCTGCTGCTGCGGGTTGTTTGACACCCAATGTAGCATTCTTGTCCTTTTACGGAGAGATCTGCTTCAGATGAAATATTATTAGTCAACTTCAAAACATCATAATTGGTGCTGTATAGGGTGAAAACCTGATGGAAAGGGAACCCGACGGACGGGAGAACTCCTGTGTACCTCATGCTACAAAGAGGAAAGAAAGAGAAGGCTTTCTCTGCTGTTACCCTTTCAGAATTGCTTTCCACAATACAAATAATTGCTTTACGTTCAAGTGAAAAGAAAAGAAGTAGAACTGTGAGAACACTCAGAAGCAGACGCACGGTGGACGCTCGCTGGAGGCGACTCAATGTGCTGCCAAGAGCGAGGGAAATCGAGTACGCTATTTCTCCGAGAATTGAGAAATGGAGTACATGGAGCTCCGGAAGGGTGAGGAAATGGATGATGCAGTTGTTCAAATAAGTGGAAGCTTCTCTTCTGGCCTTGTGAGCGTTTAACGGCGTCGGCAGGATTGTCCGTTTATGAATAACTCACGTTTTTATGCACGTTTGATGGTAATAATTCTTAATAGGAAAAATGGTAAGAGATGGTAATGGCAGTAGATATTTTATTGATTACAAAGGGTCTCTACATATTTCTGCTGAAATAACTGATGCATGAAATGTAAAAATGACGTAAAATTAATTTATTTCTAAATTTCGGTTTTTGCTTCATCATGATGTGCCTTTTTACTCGAGTATCTTTTACCAAGTCGCACTTATTTCAGCAACGGGAATTCATTTTCCTTCAAATTTTATATATTCAGCAAACAACTTTTTAACGACTGGTTTCTAAAAAATTAGCAAGATTAATTGACGAATAAACTTTATGCATAATTGAGTTAACTTTGATGAGAACGGAACTTGAATGGAAAAGTTGGATCATTTTTAGTGGTTGGATGAGATTGGAAGTGAAGAAAACACCGAAAAAATGGATATGCGGATGAGGAAGCTGCTTGAAATTGTGTTTTCTAGTGGACGTGAATAATTGTTCTCAGTTGTTCCGCTTTTTAAAAACGTCTTTCTTTTCATAATTGGAAATAGGTTTTGCACTAATGCATTATGAGTATGAACAGCTAAAAGTTATGCAGCGTGAGTCTAACAATAATTTTTACCAGTAAGTTATTTATTTTCATCTCGAGCATCTCTCGAGCATGTAGTCTTTTCAGGGATGTGGACTGAGACAATCGTAATTTACTTATGTTATAAATGAAATAATTTCTATGTGAATCAGAGTACCTTTGTGTAAGCTAAGGAGTCTAACATTGGTTACAAAATAGAGTTGTCTATCTACAAATTGCTCTTTAGAACACTCCGTAACGGTTATTAACAATGCGTAAACGGTACTTTCCGCCGTACAGATATTTGCAACAACGAACTAAATGCATTTTTTTTTGTATATCATCACGCAGGTTTGTGCTTGATTGAGATATTTTTTTCTGCGTTTAGGCGAAGTTTTCTTACTCACGTCCTTCCCATTCTCATATTTTTACGAAGCGGTTCGAAATCCTCAGTTTCTACTGCCTCGAAACATTTGAACTAAAGTTTGCCCCTCGCTCTTGGGGGCAAATGTTGTACCCTACCCACAGCACGGCTGGTAGTAGACTCCAGGGAAGTCCTCGTAATGTGGCAGTAGCAAATATCTATCATCACTGTTTTACAAGCTTCAAGTAGTCATGCTGCAGTCCACATGTTATCAATCTCTTGACCGATGTGATTTTTCGTTCATGAAAATACATTAGAATTTTCCTAGAAACTAGTTGAACAACATAAAAATACTAGGGAGTAGATACCAAAACAATATTGTCATCATAAAGTGTGTTTGTAATGACCTCTGTGCCTAACGTACTGACGAAACTCGTTATTTCCACTCTATAAAAAACATTACTGCATCGTAAAATCCGCCTTATTGCATTAAAAACAAATTTTTCAGACTCATTAAATAAATTTACCTATTTCACGTAACTCAAATATCAGTATGATATCAAGTCAGACAGGGAGAAGAGACTGAGTTTAGATTGGCACTTTAAGAGCGGAAATTCAGCAACACGATACTTGCATTTTAAAGTCTAACTTCGATGACTTTTTTTAAGGCAGATGTTGATCCATTTCCATTTTTTATACTTGCTCCACATGACCAAAGCAATTTAGCGACTCTGTTTATAAAAATGCTGCATTTTTCTCATTGCTTACGTTATATATTTACGACTTATGATGAATTATTTTAGATGATATCTCACAGCGTGTGTCTGTAAGGCGTTTAAAGAACTTTTTCAGCTTTACCTTCACTTTTATTTTCCAGGGGCCTAGGGCCAACCCGTCGGGGGTTCCAATACTGTTTTTTATCATTACTCAGTTCTGGTATTAGTTGTGGTTGTAATATTTCATTTCCCACACATCAAGATACTTCCACAGAATTCCATTTCAAGAACGCTTTGATTTATTACCATCGGAATTCCTAAGGGGTAATAACCAAGCAGCCAAAACCAGGTTTTCATTGCCTCGTGTTTTCACTGCGGAATTTTGGGTCAATTTCTTCACCTTTCCAAACGCGGGCCTCATCCTCTGCTTTACTCAACACCTCTCACCTAGAATTACTCATTATCTCTGACGGCCATCCACCGAAAACAAGGTTTTCGTATCCATTCCTTCAGTTTCCGAGATTTGAGTGCCAGGTTCCGCTTCGTTCAATGCCTCTCAATTACTCTTCAACTCGGAAACCCGTCCTCTGAACATAAGGTTTTCTCGCGTCTCGTCACAACTGCTCAGGTTTTGGCAGGCCTAATTCGTCGAGTGCGCCATCTCCAACGTACGCTCATTAAGAGGCCCTCTCGTGCGCTCCTGCAACCCTAATTGGCCACGAATGTTCTTTCAAAGAACCCAGCTGGTAAATAGGCTTCCCAAGATGGCGGGAGCGTCGGGGTAAGCTCACGATGATGCTCGTTATCACTCAGGTCAATTATGACACTTTATTTTCCCTGCCATATTACACCGTGTTGCCAAATTGCACTTTTGCCTCAGTCCTGGGTAAAAACTATGATCTCCCTGCCCTTTGCAACTCAACGAAGTTCTAAAATATATTTATTGCTAGGACATTGCTTTTGTGGTTAGGTCGTTGACCTTGCGAACACGGGTTTGTTCAATATAATACCAGTTGTAAATACGATACAAGTGTAATAGAAAAGCAAAGTTTCATATTATTTATTAACATTTCTTAATGCTTTGCTTTAAAAAAAATTAGGAAATGACGCATAATCGACAAGAAAAATATCCCGTTACATAGTGTTGACTAATTCTATGTAAGCTCAAAGGATCACTAGGAAATTTGGGAGTTTTTACATTGTTTTTTCGTCTCTGATTGACATTAAATTATTTTTAATAGCCGTCTACGATATATGGTCTATTTTTTTCACCGAACTGCATCGAATCTGCATCTGGATGCGCTTAATATTTTTCCGCGCCAAATCCGTCAGCAACTTATGACTTCAACACATAATTCGCCATGTTCTTCACATGTGTGTGCTGTTTTTTTGGATGACTTTTTAGTGTTTACTTCGGTAATTGAATCATCCGATCAGTGATGTATTTTTTTTTTCTAAGTACCTAATACCTAGGAAAAAGATACACTGCTTTTCTTAACTTGCTAAAAGTTTTTGGTATTTGAAACCGCTGATCTCTGAGCCAACATTGGTGTCCGGTTCAATTGATCAAATTCAAATATTTACCGTAGAGCAGAGTCCTGCATTATCAATATTATCAATAAAATAATGGTTTTGCAATGACGCTAATTGGAAAGCTGACAACCTTCGCCAATCAATTTCTTAAACAGCATTAAATTAATCGACATCGAATTAATCAACATAGAATTAATCGGTATAGAATTAATCGACATAAAATTAATGAACATATAATTAATCGAGATAGTATTGATCGATGAGCAATGTTCGTAACCAAACTAGTGCGTTAAATAATTTATCTGAAAAATAACAATTAGGTGAATTGAAATTAATAAAATTCAAATTCCGCCATATCATTTTCAACACAAAACATCTCACCAATAGTAAAAGCTTGTGTTTGGTGTATAGTAAATATGAAGTGAGAAGACAAAATGAGCAATGAATCCACATCTCGATACTATCAAACCTTTTATGCAATTTCAAAACATTCACATGACCAAAAAACATTCAAACTTCTACCAGCAGTATGGTCCAATTCAGTGTGACACAATTAGAAGAACAGGAATTATTGCATTTCCTGAAGCAAAATATCTTGTTTCATGTGTACAGAAAGTGCATCAACATTGCAGTACATCTCGACTCTAAAGTCATTCTAAGACCCAATTGAGCGTTAAGCTAATTCCTCTCCTGAATAAAGTTACTTTCTACTAACGAACTCAAGTATAGAATATTGTCACAGGATTTAAACTACCCTTGTAAGGAGTGACGACTTGGTGACGAATAGTAACTTCGATCATGCAGCAATTTGAAAGAAAATGTAACAGTGATAAAAACAAAATTTCTTAGAAGCAAGTCCTCACAGTGCAGCTGGGACTTCACAAATACGAGTGCGTGCTGTTTGCATGCACTCGAAAAAGTTTAAACGATTTTACGATGCTGTGACCACGAAGTCATCTCAGTGCCTGGGTGGCGTTCGCGTTATTTTTCGTCTGGACTAAAAAGGACATCTACTCCGACGCGCCGTCGCATTCTTGAAGCGCTCGAAAAGTAGCGTAAGAAAATATGACTTTCATAAATGCTGTAATATACGTAATTTTATCCCAGGGAATGCCCGGACTTGATGCTCATATGTCTTGGAATTCGAACCGAATACCTTCCTTTTGTTCCTACAAAGGAAAAGGCAGTGCAAATATTCATTAAACACGATCATTGCAAGCAAACTTGCGTCGAGAAAGGTATCATCGTTTCTGACAAAGAGAGATTCGAAGGAGAAAATTGTTGAGCTCATTTCACGTTTATTAGTAGGACAACGTCAAACTTTTATAATTTCATTGTACGCTACTGAACCAAGAATAGACGTCCAAAGATCTGTATGATTACCTAAGCTGAAGATAGAATCTTGATCACCAGAGCACGTCTGCACATCAAAATGCGCGAGACCTCCAAATTAGGTTTTTAAAATGACGTCTTTCCATTAGTTTCATAACTAACTTGGTTAGCAAACAAGATATATTCCTAATCTGCTCAAAACTTCCTCGATCCGCGGAAGAATAGATTGGTTAAACTTACCAGCCAGTCCCCGCCAATGTTGAGTTGGTCGAAGCGATCGCGAGAAGAAATCTCGAAACTTCACGAAAGCATCATCAAAAAGCTTCCAACTTTCTTAGAAAGAGCACACTGCACCTTCAAAGCATGGAATGACATATTTCATTAACATAATTTCTACAAATTCATGTCTCTGAAGAAACGCATTCCTTAGTACGCCTGCCTGGAAGAACCATGAGAATGTAGTAGTTAGCACATACGTTGGTGCACCGAAAAAATGAAGTGCACTGTCTTGCAGGCACATATGGTGAGGCTATCGCAGGACGGAACAGCACAACCGCCACGACATGTCATGCTAACAGCTCTTACTTCCGCGAATTGCTCGCCCAAGTGGCGTCGTAGCGAGGCTGATGGAGGTCAGAGCTGTGTGCAAGTCCTGCTGATAAATGGGGAGCGATCTTGACACATCATTGGTGCCAGATGCACTGTCTGCACGGCGTGGAGAAACACGATGTTATTTTGTGTTATTATGATGCCTGGTCATATACGAGGAATATGATCGTTACAATGAAGCTTTCAAAACTTTATGCGATTGAAAGGTAGGTTTTCTTCACTCTATTAAAAATTAGCTGATTTGCACGGTCGGCTTCAGGCAGTACTCGCAGCGATGGTAGTTTCCTGAAGCATTCTGACTGTTTTAAGTAGATTATTTTTATAGGATATACTGGCTAGTGGTTGCTTCCTGGTCTCGGCAGTGATGTTCTAAAGCGGACATAACGACTGCGCCCCTGCGCTGCTGGGCAATTAATTTTGCGTAATTCACTGCCAAGATTTTGAACAAAATCGTCTTCTATCAGGAGATAAGTACTTTAAAAAAAAACTAGATGGAAACGATTATGACTGTCAAAATCGTTATAAAAATAGTAAATGAGATTTAGTGCGCAATTCCCGTAACTGAGAAGCATCTTACCAAGCCCCGTAGAATCATCTTCATTATAAAATATACGAGCTGGTGTGGGAAAGGGCATTAGTTCAAGTAGAGCTGAAGCTGCCAGTACAATCTGATTGTTTTCGGATAGGTCTCATTTAATGAGTTAAAAATTGATACACTCAATTTCTCTCACAATGAGAACGTTTTGAGAACGAATTTCGCATCTACCACTGTATGGGGATGATAAACAGAATGCGCATATTCAAGTCCACACAAATACATAAACTAACTTAGGAACGCGTTCATGTTTGAAACACTGATCAAGAATTTTTTACGATGCCTTGCGGTGACGAAGCATAAAAAAAGACCAAAACTAAAATTCTTACATTGAAATATAAACAAAAAAGGACAACAATGTCAATGAACACTCACCCGAAAGGGTCGGGAAAGTGAATGTAGAATATCACAGGATGGAAAAGCATGCAGAGCAAAAAATCAAAGTGAAAGTTATTGTTCGAGAGTCAAAAGTTGTGTCGGACATGGACATAGGGGACGAGAAAAGGAAGATGGTGGAAAAAAATTGAGGAAGCGAGCGTTTGCAACTAGGAAATCGAGGAACGAAAATATTCACCTGTTGTGAACAACAACCTATTTCGATCCCTGCTATCTGCGTCCT
The DNA here is from genome assembly GCA_014899125.1 of Orchestia grillus. Classification (NCBI taxonomy): domain Eukaryota; kingdom Metazoa; phylum Arthropoda; class Malacostraca; order Amphipoda; family Talitridae; genus Orchestia; species Orchestia grillus. Next base: position 1,880 of record VOMN01027176.1, on the reverse strand, counting down.
TTACTAGGACGAGGAAAATCTTTCAAACACCCTCGGTACAGCTCTAAAAAAGCGTACTCCCATGAAAGTTTACTTTAAAGTAATATTCAGGACCCACAGACGCAGCGCTTCAGGAGCTGCATGACCTTTGGAGTGTCTGCCTTACATGAGAGGTTTGAAAGGACCTTTGTCCTGGCGGCTCAAGTGAACTTTAGAACTTTGTTAGAGTTGCCGCTTGCGCGTTGCCCAAGTATGCTGGATTTTTATTTTTGCAGGAGTACCGTCTTCGAATTCAGTATAAGCTTTCGTGACTGGAATAACTAACAACTGTGTGACTGTCAGTAGGTCACATTTGATTTTGATTACTATGCCTGAATTTTTCTGCATTATTTTTTAAAAATTGGAACCATGTGCATGACTTCCATTTTAACCATCATAACTTGTTCCATCAGTGATAGGAGGCCGGAATTCTCCGCAGGTGACAGCCATACAGCCCCGTGATGAAATGTATCGATGTTGATCATCGTTAAAGATCCAAAATTCGGTTGTGTGGAAGTGTGAGGCTACATAATCTTGCACAGAGCCATGAAGTCTCATTCGGCTAGCCTAGTCGTAGCTTAATACTTGGCTTTCTTCCAAGTTGCTCTCAAATTCAAGTGTTTCTACGTGAAATGAGATCATAAACGTTTGAAACACAGTCGCGCAATATATTCATGCGACGATATTTACGACTAGTTATTCTAGGAAAATATTACGTTTTCGGTGTTTTAATGCCACGATTTAATTATCCCATGTACATGTAACTTCTAGACGTACTTAATTTTTTTTTTTAGGCTAAATTCGGAACAATAGAATCATGGAACATTGTGTAAACTCGAGGACGATGAAGCAGCATTTTTAGTGCGTATAGTAAACGTGTCAAAGCATTGGTGCACGTCGAAACGCACGAAACTTACAGCACTTGAATTCGTTTGAAGACACTGTAGGACGTTGAGGTGCCACTTTTTACATCTTCACAAGATCCAACCTTCTTTTTACAATATGAGACTGTAAAGTTGTAGGTCTCCAAATCACAAGTCTGGAACGGTCTGATTTACGAATTTGACATTTTAACGCTTCTTGTTCTCTGCCACCTGTTTAGTGCTTGAACAAGAGCTTGCAGTTGTAATTCGCCATTTTTAATAAATACGGGGGTTCTACAAGGCGGTATAAGTTTTTTGACCGTAGCAAGTAAAGCTGAGTTTTGAAAACGAAACCAACAGACTAAATAAACATCTACGTTTAAAAAAATAAAATGCAACCCTATATGGAGAGACCGACTCTACAGAAAATAATACATCAAGTGGATTCACAACTGACGATGCAGAGCTCTCACATCAAAAGAAAAATAAGGTTCTAGGATATTTGACTCTACTCAAATTAATTACGTTTCAAGAGTAACAGGAAACAACTGAGGACAGAGACATATTCAAAAAAGAGAACAGGAGTCCAAGAGAAATGACTCTACAAAAATAACATTTCGGAACTAATACGTAACAATTGAGGGCACAGATTTATATGAGAGAAAAGTTCTTGGTGAAACGACTGAACCCCAAAAAAGAATACGGGCCAACCGAGGACACAAAAGACGTTAAAAGAGAAAAAGTGCTGAAAGAATGACTAAGTAGTCGAAGGTAGAGGGAGTCCAGTAAAAACGGGGTCAGCAGAGGAGATTCACGAACAAGAAGAGGGTCGGAGGAGGCATTATGCCGGTCAGTCAGTAATGGCCCCCATCCATCCAGTGGCTCTCCATTGATCCTCTGAAGCAGGATGTGCTCCAGGCACAACTCGGTGACTGCTACATCGATACTGCGCCCAGTTTTGTGTTGTCTCGAGCCATACTGCGCCCCAGTTTTGTGTTG
>VOMN01027168.1:0-21493 GCA_014899125.1 Orchestia grillus | reverse complement strand
ATTTGAAAATGGGTTTCCTTTTTTCTGGGACACCCCGTAGAGGGATTAGTAATTTTGGCGCCATGGAGACAGCTTCGGGAGACTATTTCACAAGATCAAAAATCTTTCCAATTTGCTCAATAGAGACACTATCAAGTTGACCCTAGGAAGATTAAAACTAATTTGTACAATGCTGGAGCGCTATGGAACACATAAAATTAATACAGCAACGAAGGCATGGTTCTAGCTTGAAATGCTTCTGTCATTTCGCTACAGCTAGCGAAGCAACAAAGTATGCTACAAATATTAGGGTAGATTTGATTTGCGCGTGGGAACTGAGTTACGGCTCTATTTTTCTACTTGAATGAAAGAAAGTTACGAGGAAATTGAATTAAATATAACGTTCAAATTTTGAGGATAGGGTAATGAAGCGATGGGAAAATGAATTCTGGCTCTAACTAGCAAAGAAAAGGTCACGGTACCTGGTCTCGCTCTCGGCAGACCACCAAACAGATTGCCTAGACCACCGAGGGTCGAAGACCCAGACTGCGGGGGCTGGGTGGTCTGTTTAACAGGAAGCGTCTGTTGCTGCGTGCTGTCTGTTGGGTGCTGTTGAGAGGGCTTAGCTCCCGTTAGGGCGCCAGTTAGACTCCCGAAAATACCTCCAGTTTTGGATCCAAACATCCCACCTTTTTGTTGGGCGGGTTCCTGCTGCTGAGCCTGGTCAGACTGATGGTATTGTTGCTGTTGCATGTCGTACTGGTGCTGCAGTTGATTATCATACTGTTGCTGCTGTTGATTATCATACTGTTGCTGATGATGAGCATCATACGCCTGCTGCTGGTCGTACGCCTGATTCTGCTGGCTCTCGTACTCCTGATGGCCGTAATGATTGATCTGATCCTGTGAAGTTATTGGTCCTTGCGTCGACTGGTCATAGTCGTAACCTGCCTCTATGCCAGGCTCATGAGCCGCAGACATGTTGTACGGATCATTCGGGTCATAATGACCATAACCATCTTGTTGGTCTGAGTAGCCGTAATTTTGGTTCGAGTTCGAGTCCTGCTGGCCGTATGCTGCGTATGACTGTTCGTTTGGTACACCAGAAAGTCCTGGGAGTGGCTGATGAGTCACCAGAGCGTCTGACTGCTGCTTTTGCTGTTGACTGTATCCTAATTGATGTGCTTGCTGGTTACCCTGTACAGCCGACTGCTGCTGCTGAGGTACATGACTGGATGGTCCATGCTGTTGCTGGTTTTGTTGCTGTTGATTATTCTGCTGTTGTTGAATTTGACCTGTCTGAGAGTAGTGTTGAAGATGCTGCTGTTGGTTCTGGTGTTGCTGTTGTTGCTGTGGTATCACCTGAGCAGGATGCTGATGCTGTTGAACGAGTGGTTGTTGATTTTGAGCTTGCTGCAAGGCGGAGACTTGATTGATGTGCTGCACCTTCGCGGCCACCGTTCCGGGCTGGGGAACTCCCGACACCGGGGAAACCACGGCATTCAACGGTACGGCCGTTCCGGGATGCGGCGACTTGGGAGCGCTTTGGCTTCCCATATTTCTAGTGTCTTGACCATCTGCAGGGCCGCGCACCATCGTGCCGTGGGTGGGGACATCCGTCGGTCCACGTGTTATGGTCCCGTGCGCGGGGGCGTCCCCGGGTCCGCGCGACACAGTCGACCCCCTCATGTGGGCATCTGTAGATTCGACTTCAATTTTAGCGTGATTGCTACGATCGGCAGCGATGACACCTGAGGACAACCAGGGCTGGATCTCTACTCACACGCAACATCAACAAATAATTCTGTGTCCTCTCTTTAAAGCTGCGGATGTACTTACATGGTGCGCATTCGTACTTAAATAAAAAATCGAATAAATTTAGTTTCTTTCAAAGGAATTGCAGGGTAAAATACTGATAAAAACGATCGACTGCATTCAGTTGATTATAAAATGATTTGACTCCCGATATAAATTTTCAAGAATATGGAAGAGATTACATAATTTCCCAGTTTTACTGCGTGGTTCTCGGACTTTGAACAAATCCTGTAACAAAATGTCGGTTCGGAATACTTTAACTTCTTTTTTACAGGTACATTGCTAGTAGGTACTTTGATTGAACAAACATTCTAACAAGACTTCGACAAATTATAAAGATCAGACTGAAATAGTTTGAAAATTTTTTTTCCTTCACCAGCCTAGATGTGGCAACATTGGCAGCTGATTTCATTGCCTGAAATACCTCTGATAGAATTACTCTGCTGGGGCTTGATTCATTGCTGTCAATATTTCCGAAGAGGCAACTCTGTTGGCTTGATTAATTGCTTTGAATACCTCTGAAGGGGTAACTCTATTGGCTCAGAAAACATAGCTTCCATTGCCTCTGAAGGGGTAACTCTATTGGCTCAGATTCATAGCTTNGCTTTCATTACCTCTGAAGGGGTAACTCTATTGGCTCAGATTCTTTGCTTTCCTTACAATGGTAACCAGTCCATACAAAGGCCAGTCAGATCTTTAAGTTTATAACTGTCATTAGGAACAACATGCGAGACGCGCTCTGAAGGAGAACCCAGAGGTAAACGCTCGTTGTAGGCTGAGGCTGCTTCGTGAGATCAGCCATTCTCAAGCTATTGAATTTTTTAAATTACTCCACCGATGTCGGAGCGCTTCAAGCAAATTTACCAAGCCATTTCGTACACCTGGAAACTCTCATTGGGAACCTTATTAATTAAATAACTTCCTCTCATTAGATAAAAATTAAGCGGGCTTGACTTTGCTGTCTTTGCCATGAAAACGTTGCAACTTCTCTCTCATATCTACGAAGAATCTCACATAAAAAATTAACGTTAACTATGAGAACATTAAATATTTTTCCTCGTGATGCATCTTGCATGCACAAGTGTGAAAATTTTTCAAGTAAGATACATTTCTCTTATATTTTGCAGAATATCTCAAACTCATTCAGTAAATTGTGGCCCAATTGCATCGACGCGCTCAACCCACCGATCACGAAATTAATTGCCTGTTTATTAGGGTCAACTTAGAACGTTTAGTGCGTTCGAATACATCAGCTAAAAGCAAATCAAACTTTCCGAAACAGACCGCTTTTAGCTCTTTTCCAGTTATGTGTAAACTAAATATGATTAGGTATGCCAATTATTTCCAAATTAAGGATTTCCTTATTACTCTACTTAGTTTGTTAACGTGTCAGGTCTACTATAATAATGAGTCATAAGCTTTGTGTCTTTGAAGTCATCAGCCAATGATTGCAAATCAATTTCGCAGATATCAATTATTCAATTTCTGATAATATGATAACAACCTATAACCCGCGTACTTAGATTAAGACTTAGTTTCAGAATGAATCAACTTTCGAAAAGAGTAACTGTAGTAATCATTAGGAATATTTTCATACCAAGATGCGAATAAATTGTAATAGAAGAATTCAGAGACTTTAAAGGGATAGTTTAGTGCACTTCAATGAAATTAGGCTGTTGGGCACACACTTCGTTCAGCCGTGGCACTATTCATACACCTACGTCTGGATTGCTTCAAAGAAAGGGGCAGGAAAAAATATCGAACTAAATTGGTACTTAAAATGAAACGAAGTGATTGTGGAGAACCAATAACAATATTATGAAATGAGGTAGAAAGAACAGTGAATTCCGGGCCCATTCCACATCAACTACGGTCTACATAAAATGCCATCTTTCATTACTATAAATTTAGATTGCCAGATGAAAAACAACTGTGCTCTACGACCTATGGATACTCTGATGCGTAGATTTATTTTTCCATGAACAAATTGCATGAACAATGGCATTTCACTACACATCAATAACAGTCTACTTAGAAATACCATCTTTCATTGTCCTGAAATAATAATATATCATTTCATGGAACGAGATAATTCAAAAGCTCATTGACTTGTGCTTGTGGCAAAAAAAAAGTATGAATGATGATATTTCTTTCGTAGGAATAGGATCCAGAAAAAAATGTGCAATTTTTTCTTTGAAAAAACTATTCATGTGAGTGGACGGCGGTGCGTGAAGGACGGTGAAGCCTAGCTTCATTGGGCCATTTTGGCAGGGGGGCGCTTTTATCAAACTAGATTCGTAAGAAAACACCATGAAAAACTATGAATTCCTTGAAACACAAAAATTAAATACTTCATTTTTTGTTGGGTCTCACGTATTCGTTTTGATATAAAGTTAGACATGAAGATTAGGTTATATTTTGGGAGAAAAATGACAGCACATAGCAGGATCGTCAGTTCAGTGAAGCTGCAACTAATAAGATAGGAAATTAATGCATGAGTGACAGAGTACTGAACAAAGCAGCCAGGCATTCCGTTGGTGGAAATCTCAGGAAGGGCAAGCATTTCGTCACAACGTTACACTCTAATGAACTTGTGAGTCGTCTGAACACTTGCATCTCCGCCATCGTTAAAGCGCGCATCATAGTCAGTGACTTTTTTCTACAACGTGCCAACAACTAAAAGATTGCACTTGCGAACGCACATTTTGGCGCGTTAAAACCTGAACTTCACACTCATAGATGCTGGCTTAACGACGAGGCAAGTGCGTTGTGTCGACACACAAACTTCATTAATGCAGCAACGCACGAAGGAGCGGGTCAGAAGAGAGCACTGTCTTCGATTTCTTTCAGTTAGGGTAGTCGTCACAACTGCGCCAAGTTATACAAGATGCAGTTGCAATAAAGGAGATCGTACAATATAACTTATCGAGGGCAATTGTGTCCCGCTAAACACATGCTGCTCGTCGTACTGGTGTACAAAGTCATTCTAGAAGCGGTCGTACCAGGAACTATCCTCGTTCCAAGATAATGGAAACAAAAAATGGCTTCTTCAAACTGTAGGCATCCCGCTTCGAAAGTGATCCAGAGCAGTAGATGAATACATTTGCAAATAATAAGCACAAATTTGATATATTAAATTAGTGAGTTAAGTTTACTAGCGCGCGAAGAAAAGTATATGGCTAGCCCGTTGCCAAAAATCAGAACAAAATTAATTGAAAAATTTTGATATAGTCACGTACCTCAAGAAAAGCCTCGAAGTGCAAGGCATTAAAAAATGTGGGAAAAATATTCAATATTTTCAATTTCAATAGTTGGTCAAATCCGGTAAATGAGTAAATTCGATGAAAATTGTAGTTCACATTTCATTATGTGAACCGAGGACGCGAAGAACTTTAACAAGATGTTAGATAAGAAATTAGGTGAAAATACCTGACTGACTTCACGCTTCGAGGTTGCTTAAAAGCGGTCACGATCTCTCACTCCCAATCACTACGCGAAGGCTAATATTTCGAAATCAACAGGCGTTCTTTGCTTTCAACAACGGATCTTTTGAAACTCAGTTGGTCCAAAATTCCATGAATTCTATTAAAAAATGAGGCAAGCGTAGACGTGTCATTTCACTTGAACATAGACCATTGAGAAATTATGCGAATGACGGAGCAAAATAAGTCACGTTCAGATTTCAAGCAACCAAGAGATGAATGATCATTCGAAGTCGAAGATGCTGCAGCAGCTCGAAACTAACTGACTGACTGACTGAGTAAGTGACTGACTTCCAGTAAAAAAAGAACAGGAAGACACTGCTACTCTCCAGAAGCAGATTGTGCTAGTACAAGTCCTTGAGACTCATTCAGCACCAGCAGCCATGGCTTCTTTAATTACAAGGACATTTATGTTCAGTACTTTGGGTTTAGAAGGAGTGAAGTGTCCATCACACAAAAGGGACATGCACACACTAGCTTTTCGAAAGAATGAAGTGGTGATTCTCATGAATTCAACTACTGCAGCGCTGCAAGAAGAGTCTACGAGAAGAGACTTATTTTTTACTCTTATTTCTCTTGAATTCTCGACAGGCGTTACTTGATCAGAGACACAAAAAGCTTATTTTGGCTTCATTATTATCTGCTTCTGACGAGTTTAGTGCATCGCGAAACCCTTCATCTCCGAGATCGTGGATGCCAAACGAGACTCGCTGAAGAAGTCTGCAACTCAGAATGTTGTCTTAATCTACAAAAAATGATCTCCGGAGAAGGAATCGAGATGCACAACAACTTTTTGTTCACAACAAAGTTATAAAATCTTGGGTGGTAGAAGGCTGTCGTGTGAACCTATTTTACATCTTGTGGTGCAACATTGTCACTTCTAGTGGGGCGATTATTTCACTGGTCAGCCATGAGAAGAGGCTGCATTTGCATCTACCTCCAAAATACATTACATGCAATAGGACGGGTGATATTGCTTCGAGGGCAACCCGTACTTCAAGAACTCCACTCTTATACATCTACGAATTTCAGTTTTTTAAATGCAATTTGACATCACAATGACTTTCAAGTACTGTTGATTTTTGCACCAACAATACACATTGACCCAATATTCTGAAAACATTGCCGATTCAAATAGCTCAGCTTTTGAATAAAATGTACTTTAAATTCATTTAAGCACTTCCAACTGGTAGTTTCATTGTGAAAAACAATTATTGTTGTGAACAGAAAGCGTAGTGCCAGTCCTGCCCTTCTCTCACCTCTCCGTCTGGGTTTGGATACTCCATCTGCTGTAGTAGGGGAGCTTGCTTCATTGACGTCTTCGTGAATCGTGTACACTTCGCCCGGGGAGTGCTCATAAAATGTTCCACTGCCTGGTATCAGTTCAGCTGATATTTCAATATCCTCATCGTTCTCGTCCTCCACCATATCCACCTTCTCTATCTTTTGGGCAGGACGAATGACATCCTCCAGTTCCCTTTTTAAAGTGGGTTTTGAAAGGCGATCTTCGTGTTCAATGGTCTTTGGACGAGCGTAAATTAGCGTAGCAGGTTTGGCAGTTGGTGTTCTGGCCAAGTGAGCAGCTTTTTCTTCCTTAAATATTGATTTCCTTGGTTCGTATCTTGAGTGTTCTACTTTTGTTTTCTCCTTAAGTTCTTCTAGTATGTCTTTCGGAGTATTTTTCTCCTCGGAAGGTCCTAGAAAAGATAAGTACTTTGACACATCATTCTCCGTTACTTCAAAAACCTTCAGATCTTCCTCGACGCTTTTCTCAGTTACTTTCTTTTCATTCTTTTGACTAAGTTCTTCATCGACTTTCTCTTTCACTAATGAGAGTTCTTTTTCAATATCGATTTTTTTCGGAGCCTTCGAAATAGATTCCAAAATTTCCTTGTTTTCAGAAACAATCGCGCTAATTTTGGATGGACTTTGGCTTCTTTTCCTCTTAGGGGGTTCCTCTTCTTCATGGTCATCCTCATTGATACGATTTTTGTTGTCATCTGAAGTTACAGGAAAAATGCTGCTTAGTGGAGGTCGATTAGGAGAAAAGGGACACACGTTAGTCGTTGGGGGTTCTAGGAACGAGTTCTCGCCCCCGAAAACTGTCTTGAAAAAAGAAGGTTGGGGCGAGTTGAGATCTGTGTGAGGAGGAGTGGTATTTTCATCGGTTGGAACATTGAATGTAGACGATGATTGTTTACTTCTACGATTCGTACCAGACACAATCGCTGCCCCAGACTGCTGTTGCTGAGCGCGCTGTTTAAGCTGCTTGGACTGCTTCTTCGCATGTTGTTGGAGTTGTTGGTACTGTTGGTGCTGAGCATACTGATGAGGTTGGTGAGGTGGAATGTGCTGTTGTTGTTGCTGCGGCTGCTGCTGCTGTTGATTTCCTTGTTGTGCCATTCGTTGCTGTCTTTGGCGAGGCTGAGCAACACGTTGTCCCTGTTTCTGCTGCTGAGGAGGTTGACGAGGTGGTTGTCCCTGAGGGTGTGAACTAAATGGAGACTGAGGAGACGCATGTTGGGGGTAGTGAGAATGTTGTTGAGGATGTTGTTGTGGATGTTGTTTGTGCTGTGGATGTCCTCGAAATTGTTGGTCCGACGGGTGACGATGTTGAGCTTGAGAAGGTGAATGTATTTGCTGATGTTTTTGCGCCCGCTGATGTTGCGGGTGCTGTGACTGCTGTTGCGGCTGTTTTGGCCTCCCTTGAGGGTGTTGCTTTGGATGAGGAAAGCCTTGTTGTGGGTGAGATGAGGGTTGCTGCTGGGGAGAATGCTGTTGATGTGACTGGGGATGCTTATGTTGGTGTGGAGGTTGGTGCTTTTGGTGAGGGGACCGCTGACGATGCGGAGGGCATGGCTGCTGAGGGGTTTGGTCTCCTGGCTGGTAGAGGGGGTCATGGGCTTCGTAAAAACTACCATGATCGGAGTGGGTGGACGGGTCGTCCTCCTCATGGTACATTTGAGGGTCAGACTCATCGTACTCACGGTCCTGCGGGCCGCCATAGCCGCCGTCCTGCCTGTTGAGGGCGTTCATGTCCTGCTGGCCTCCCATCACGCCCTGCACAGCCAATGTTAAGCCAATACAAATAAAAAATGTTAAGCCAGTACAAATAGAAACATGAAGCCAATAGAAATAGAAATATAAGGCTGGTACAGATAAGTATTAGGGTAGTACAGATACATATTTGTTCTTGTTACAATAACTACGTCGAAAGCTTCCTTAGTAATTATCATAGTTTCTGAATAGATACAAGCATTTTCCCGTACGTGTTACGACATATCGGTTATTCTCCCAGTAAACGAATTTTTTTTTAAACTTTTCATGCGTAGACTGCCAATTTGCTCAAAGAAATGCGATTTTCTACAGAGAGTGAACGTGCTTTTACAATTCAAGTGGATTTATTCTCACTTTAAGAAGCGGAATTCTGAGCAACCTTTAATACTAAATCGAGAAGAAAATTCAAAATTGAAGTTGGATTTTCAGGTGCGAAAAAGGGCCAGGGATTTCAACTTTTCAGCTTATTTTAATCTCATTAATATTAACCTACTAACCTCAATCTTGCCTGCCTGCACTCCACTCAACACGGTCTACCTCGACTCTACTCAAGAGGGTCTATCTACACTCTACTCAACATAGTCTACCTGTACTGTACTCTACACAGTCTACCTCCACTCTACTCAACCCAGTCCACATGCACTCCACTCGACACAGTTCATTTGCTCTCTACTCAACGTAGTCTACCTGCTTTCTACTCAACACAATCTACCGGCATTCTACTCATCATAGTCTACTGAGCTGAGTTCATCATAGTCTACCAAAGTCCAAGCCCAATTAACCCTGCCTACTAGAGATTCTCACTACGCTGTGTACTTCCACCCAGTTTCCACTGTCCACTTTCGGACTCATAAGTCTGTCTTCCTTAAACTCTGCTCAGCTCAGTTGACGTGAAGTTAAGTCTAGCAGTCCACTAGTCGTAAACAACCTTCCCACTACCTTGTTGATCGCAACGGTAGGTTTTGGACCAAATGTGTCAATTCCTTCAGTCAAACTATTCACCTGGAGAGCCCCTGAATACCACAGAATGTGTTCCTGAAACACTTTAATTTTACCCTTAGTCCAGATATCGCCTCTAAGCACATAGCTCTATTTCACTTTCTATCCACATAAAAAGTATTCAAATTCAAACATACGTTCAGGGGCAGAGTTGTTCAAGCACTGCACTAAAAAGTCTCATAAAAGGCCTATAAATCACCGAGAATTTCCTCAAATTAAAAATCTGAATGGTGGAGACCAAGAGGCTTCAACGTAGGTCCAGCTACGTAAGGCTTTAATTGCTCTCAGTGTTGGTAACTCCTACGGACTATGCACTAACATTGCTGCATTAAATTATCTGCATCCACATGACCAACACCTAGAGGTCATTACGGCATGCAGTCGCGCTTAGAGCTCTCAACTTTCAGCCTTTAGTGCAAAAATAAGAATCCCAAGGATTACGAGCCTCTATGAACCTAATGTTTTACACATTAAATTAGAGTCAAAATCGCATGCACAAATCAGCGCTTATGGTCAGTGTGATCTGTCTTTGGAATTATTTAAATGGGATTCATATATAAGTAATGAAAGCTACAGAGTCATAATCACATGCAAATCTTAAGGATTATGACCCTATGACTACAACAAAATCTCTAATGCGGTATTCGTTAAAGGGTTACACGTGAAAAAATGTTTAAAAAAATCCATTGAGGCGTTTTAAAAAGAGCCACCGCCCGCACGTCCTCGTACTGGAGGCACCAGCAAGCAGCAACACGCAGGGGGCACTAAGCTAATTAAGCTAATCAGCGCAACACAAACGTGGAATGAGCGATGAACCACTTGCGCCCTATGTATCTATAAAGCAGGTGCACAAATTACAGCTAAAATCCGGCAAGAGCTCGACGGAGACTTGCACGAAATGCATGTGTGAGCTAGGCTTCAAGAATTTGAGACACGCTTTAAGGGAAGCTTCTAAAATTATTTCTGTTTCCGTTGGGTATGAAGACGCATAAGGTGTAGCTATTTTCCCTAAAACGTAGTTATTTTCCCTAAAACACCGAATGAGGATTAAAACGTAACTTTCAATTCCAGAGAAAACATTACTTGAAAGGCTTATCGATCTTCCTCATGTTACACCTGCAATTTAGACCTACATAAATTAAAAGATGTTTAGTTCATGTCTCTCGTATCAGGTCGTAAACGAATCCCAATTTCTAGCTATTCATATTCATATTTCTTTCAATTTCTTTCGTAATATTGTGATATACTTCCAGTCAAATTAACAAATGGCATTCTACAGAATATTCACTCAAGATTGATGACAATTACTCTAAGACATCGATTTCGTCATTCAGTGTCTTAAATTGAATAAGAATCTTTGCGGCTTTTTAATTTGCTTCTTTCCAAGATCTTTAATCAGTTGTCTATGAAAAATCGTTGAAGAAAAGTAACCTCTTGCTGCCTAACCCACGCGGAGCTGTCATTATATTTCATCTTCCGAGTTTCGCGCAAGTTTGGTGAAACTTGTTTCTTCATTTTTTGCCTTACTAACTCGCGCTAAATTTCCTATCAAATAAAGTGACTAATATTTAAACCTGTTTTAGATCTATTTCTTATTTCCATAACAAATATTTTTTTCTAAGGGGAGAGAAGAGTCGTTTAAATTTTCATCCATAGCCCATAAAAATCACCAACTCTTCTGCTATGCGATAAGTCCCATTTTCCATTGCAAGTGCTGGAGCGAACGCTTCCAACTGGAACCTAACACCTGTGTGTGGTAAACATACACGCCCTTCTAATCCCTCTAAACTACTCCTAGTTATTATAATCTTGCTGTGAAGTTGGAAGCATGAAGCAGCCTGTAAGCCATACCCTCGCTTTGGAGTCCCTCTCACTGATGTTGGCATCGCGCGCTCTAGCGTCAGAGAAGGGGGCTGACCCCTCCGGAGGGACGGGAGTGGAGGGCTGCACGGGTTGAATTGAGCCCCTCCTTGCGTTCCGGGGGGTTGAAAGGGGGGACAGAACGTTGCTGCGGCTGACGGCGATGGTGTTTGGCCTGGTTACTTCTGCCTCAGACTTGATGGTCTCACTGAACTGAGGGGAAGACCGGCCTCTGCTGGGACTGTACAGATTCCTCTGGGTGGTAGGGCTGTAGGGTCGTGGGGCAGAGGAGAGGCTGCTCTTTACAGCATTAGGCTGTTGTTGTTGCTGCTGCTGCTGCTGAGGGCGGAGAGCGCTCCCAGGGCTGGCCTGAGTGAAATACGGATGCGCAAAATGATGTTCTTCGTCCTCCCCAATTTCCATTCGGCCACTGACCCACACACCTCCTTTGCTCGAGACAAAACGGGACTGTAACTTCTAGGTTTCCTTTGGCTACATTCAATAACGCATGCGAACTTATCTATCACAACAACATTATCTACGACTCGTCTATGGACAATATTAGCTCGCTGAGGCCGTAACCGACAAACTGGTCACGGTCACATTCGCTAGCTTACTGGTAGCACACGGGTCTTAATCCGAAAATTATGAAATTTCCGGCGTTCATGCACTTTAGATTCGTCTACATCTCAAAAATAACTCTCAGAAGGCCAATAGACACTCACTTGACTTCGTAAAATAAGATTGGACAGGCAATTTATGTCGCTAGTTTGCAATCACTAACATTTTTTGAACAGAATATGTTCCCAAAAACAAAAATTGAGACGTATCTAGAGAAATTGAAACAAATATAAATCTAAGCTAACTATTCTACGGACAAAAATAATGGTTGCAAATGCACACTTTGACATCCCAGAAAGTTCTCATCTATGAAATGCAATGGGTATATCTGAGATACGAATATACGTTTTAGTCTATGGGCACATAACGAACTATATACATCAAGTAAATTCCATCTAAATGCAAGAAACGAACTGTTGAAATCCTACATGCACGACTCTACACTCCAGGGGCATATTTACACAAGCGTCTCTTTCAGTCAAACTATAAAATATCACATGCTCCTTTAGCACGAGCTGAGAAAAAACACCGTTTTTGTATTGTTTAAGCAATCCTATCCGGGAATTCAGACACTCAAAAAACATATTTGCACTAATTCACTTCTAAGCGAAATTTGGAAACAGCAGGGAGCACGCGTTGAAATCAGTTCTAGACAAAATGCAGTGTGTTGGGTACACCTTTGAAAATTCGAGCACAATTTTGAATGAATGCAATTCTTAAACCTTCTACGGATGGTGTGGGGGTGGTACACCTTGGCAGGTGAGGTCCTGAAGCCAGAGCTCAAGCGTCTAGTTAGGGCAGGGCAGTCAAGATGCAGAGAGACAGATGGTGATGTCGGAAAAGAGGAAAAATAAATTTAAAACTTTTTAACACTTACGGGCATCGAAGTGGACATCCCCTTTGCTTTGTCCATCTTTCTTCGCTTCGCGCAGTTCATGCACACAAGTTCTTGGTGCTGTACGGAAGAAAATATCTTATAACTTTCTACGAATCTGGCATCTATTTTAAAAAGTATTTAAAGAAAATTATTCTAGGAAATACATTTATTTGATTTTTATAATTCAAAGTAAATGCCACCTTATTTTTTTATGAAAACGTACTTATTTATACAGTGTGCAGTAATATTTTCTACTTTACAAAAAATTACCATAACTTATAAAGTGCATGAACAATTTTGCTATAAAAGTTTCATTCCACATAGTCTCTTCACTTCATATCATCGGAAATAGGTGTAAATTCAAAATTACAATTAATATAAATACATATTATCAAACGGTATCCGTAACAACACTGGTGGAATGAACTTAAAACTTGCCTGCGATTAAGTTTTAACTGAGATTTCATTATACAGGCTGAATCTCATATGAGTGAGGAGATTTCAATTACCCATTATTCAGTAAGTATTCATGGTAAAGACCTCAGGTTGATCTCATTTAAGCATTGCTTTACTTACTTTTGAAATTCATAAATGTTGATATCGCCTGAATAATTTAGGTAGAGTTACAAAGAAAGAAGCTGTGATTTTTTGTCCATTGTGCGAGAAAGCCCTATAATTCAATTTAAATCATAGGGAATTTTTAATTTTAACTTGTATCTCTGTTCAAACTTTGATTCCACAGAGTGTGGGGGATAAAAGACGGAGCTCCATGCCACAACAATTTTAGCATATAGAACTGCTTAAACAAAGCTTTGGAGAGCGTGTCATTGGAGTTGAGCACAGGACGGCGTGGGCACCGCGCAGTCCTAATCTGACTCAACGTGATTTTTATGGTCAAAAAGTGAAGTCTACCAAAAACCGTCTATTTACTCGCACGATCTACGTGACCGTTTACCCTAAATGTAAATGTACCTAAAATATAACCCAAAAATAACCAAGAAATTGTTCATAATTAATTATGGGAATGAGAATCCGATGACAAAAATGTCTTGAAAACAACGTTGGCCATTGATTAGATTAGAAGCATAACTATGGGCCAAACAAAGTATAAAAGTATCTTTAATAAAACATTTATTTTAGAATCTGTAATACTTATTTTTCCTCTTTGTCAAATATTCAGTGTTATTTTAACTGATAAACTCAGTGCTGACGCTTTTAAAGGCTACTCGCATAATGAATAAAACATCATAATTACTTTTTGTGTACCTGTGCCCAAACCACTCCTGGGAACCGACACATCTTCGACTGGCAATAGCAGACAAATTAATGCTTCAACTGGGACCAAGCCAATGTCTCTACGATGAGTAGTTACTGACTAATAAGTATTTGAAAATCTCAAGACTTTTTTGTAACTCACCCTGTATTATCAATATATCGTCACTGATGAGGTGTTGCACATAATCTGTATATGTCTAAATGCGTACATAAACCAATTACGTGCTACTTCTATTTCAAGTTAGCTACATTTAATGTACACTTAAGTTTATAAGGAGCAAGAACTGAGAGTTATTCTCGAAAACTGCCTCAATTCGTGATGCAATATTCGGCTGACTTAGAGCTGCTACAAAAATTGAGCTTGAAAGGTGATGAAAAATTAATTAATTTTACAGAATAAATAACCTAATCCAGTATCACTCAGCTTTAATAACCAGGATCAATTTGACACGGACGGGATGAGCACATCTGCACATAGTGTACGCACACTTCGTGCGTACACGTCGTGTGCACGCAATTGAAGGAGTAACTTAAATGTGAAGATGCAAATCCGCAGATTTTAAGGTTTCGGAATTTACGCTCTTGAAGACGAAAGGATACTTATTTTTGCCCCAGAATAGTACTGCCTTTCTTTAAAAATGCAATCAGTTTCACATCAAAGCAAAACTCGTCCGTCATTCTGAAAAGATCAGGATATTCCGACTGACCGCAGTAGTAGGTTCATATATATGACGCCTCAGACATATTCTCTTGTCTTAATTTGAAATGCGTGAAAATGTTCTCAACTGATTCAATAGAACTAACTGATACCCAACTTAGATTACATTAGTATTAGAAGTATTATCATCGTTAGAATATTCTGTACTTGCGTAGTTGTTTTATTCTAACTACACTGCCACACGCATCTTTTTTTCGAAATTAGGATTCATTTCTTTAAAGCCTTTTGCTCTTAAAAAATTTAGAAAAGACCACATTCATTGTGTGAAAAGATTAAATAATCACCCATTGCATTTTTATTTAAAAAAAAATTCAGAGCAAAATAGAAAGGTGCATAAATACCGTGCGACTTATTGCGCTCCAAAACTTGTAAATACTTCTTAATATTTTTAAAACTAAGCAACAACATGCATTAACTAAGTACACACGCAGAATACGCAAGCGACCGACTTAAAACGTGAATGCTCCAATTATTTCGATCTGGTGACAGGAGATGAACAGGAAATTCATTTGTATCAAGGCCTCTGTAATAATTTCCTTTGATTAGCTCAAAATGTTGAGTAAGAATATGCTCGTTAGTTCATTTGCATCGAATTTATTATGTCAGCTTGAACTCAGTCTCCAGATTTGTCTACAATTGCCGCCTAAATTGATTTCACGTTCTACCACTTGCTTCTCTCGTGCAAGAATTCCGTCAAATTGCAGCGTACAACACCCTTGAATAAGTTTATTTCGCACTCATAAGCGAGGGTAACAGGCCTTAAACAATCTTCTGTAATGATTAACGGTAAAATTGATGAGCAAAATGTATGTATCGCATGCACGTACTTTGTAGGTAATTCGCTAGAAATTTCACCAGAAATACAAGCAGGATTTCGACAGGAAGGGTTAAATTAGTTCCGCTAGAATTTAACTGACGGTTATCACTCAGGAAATCCAAACGTGTTAATGCGTTACGGTTTTCAGAAAAAAAAAGACATTCCTCTCAATTCGATGCATTGGACGCAAAAATAACAGCGATATCGTCGCATTTTGGAGAAAATTTCAAGTTTACAGCAAGTTGCCATGATGGCAACATTAGGGTCACAAATCACAAGCAACACTGCACCAAAATTGCCCCATATTTCCTCCTTCACAATTGAAACAAGTTCATGTGACTGTAAAATTTACATTTTTACATCAACGAGTGGAGAACGAGAGCGTCAGACGAAACTCTTTAGCCCGGTGGCTCACTCATTTTATTTCTTTTTGAAGCGATGACATTAGCACGGTTCTAAAAATTAGTTTGTGTCTTCTTCAAGCCCTGCTACTAATTAACTCCATTAAAATTTGCATCAGTTATCCTATCACGTTCAAACTAGTTGAGAATAAATGTACTGGTACGTCTACTTATAATGCAATTGCGAGAAAAATAACCCAATGCAAGCAAGGTTCATCTCAATGAATTTTAAATATTGTCTACGGCAGTTTTGCAAATATTTAAGCATTTGTGAAGGTTTACTTTTGCGTCAGCCGACTGCATCATCTCTGAGCAGGTCCTGCAGGCCGGCACGTGGCAGTCAACACACGGCTGTCCAGGCACCGCCTGCCCGGGGAAAATCCTCTGTGACATTTTGCCCTCAAGTTCAGTAAAATTTTACTTACCAATATCAGGAATTAAATTATATGTCTCATGGAATGCTGAATTAGAGATATTTTATCTATATAGTTTCATTGTATTTATATTGAATTCGCAATCTAGAAGTAACTAAGTTGTTTGCAATTTGATCGTGGACAGTTCGACAAACGATTCCCAAGTCTAATTACTGGTATTGATGAAATCAAATAAATGGCGATACCAATTTGAAGCGCCAATTGTGTGTCAAGACTGGGTAAATAAAAACCCTCGAATGACTGAGAAAATGGTCCATTTAAATAAATTATTCAAAAATTTTCAGCTACAGAACTAATTTTGTGAATATCTCCCGTAAATATTCAAGATCCAAAACATAAGACACAAGAAACATGGAAAAAAATAGCGACCGACCTCGAGGTTGTGGCAGAGGCCGCAGGGTCTGCTTTGCTGGACCGATGCTGGGGCTGAGTTCATATCTCCCCTGAGGGACAAAAAGAATAAATGCACCAGCAGTTACCAACACACCTGAAATTTATATTTTAAAGTCAAGCCTGAGCTTGATTCTTCTGCCAAATAAATTCTCTGAATTATCTACGCAGGAGCTGGGAATCGCCATCAAAAGAGTAAATGAGGCGTAGGTCTCCCACACAACGCTGCGCTGTCCATGAGGGCAAACACCCTCAGTAACCTGCTGGTCTACAGGGCGAACAAACACAAGTTCTGAGCATCCTTAGCTTCCCGATATCGGAAAATGCTCATCGACGCTCTGGACAAGTGTATACAAACATGTTCAAGTACACACATGTACGGAAGGCTGTCAAAAAGTTTGCAAACAACTCCTGCAGTTTTCAAGCCCGCAATTCTACCAAGTTGAAATTTAACGGGGGAAACATAGTTGCGAAAGTCTGATGGATAGTAACGGATCTTGCGTAGAAATACAATCGTTTGTTTGAAAAATAAATTTATTGGATCATTTGTCTAAAATCGTTTTACTGTTCCTCGTATGAGCAGACTCACAATCGACTATGCGTGTATGTGTATAATCCTTTTCTGAAAACGAAGCAGAAAAATGAATAAGATAAAAATTAGAAAATGTATCCGATTATGTTTAGAACTAACTTTTAATGAAATGCTTGTTATATGTAATATTACTAGGACACCGGTGCTGGTGCTTGGTGCATGGATGTCGTTAAAAAATGTGTTATTCATCCTACGAGAGGAGGGACAGACAACGGGATGATGTTCCTGATATAAAGAGTATATGAAGACTTCCTTTAAGGTCGCTTTCCCTTGCTTTTCACTCATTCCTACATTGCTATGCTGTCTTGTAGTGTCTTAACTTTTTGCTAGTATCTTTGAAACACGAAATGTCACCGAACAGCCCATGCTAACTTAGAAATATATACATACATGCATCAAAACACGTTAACAAATCTGGAAGAATGTTGCAACAGTACATATGTCACACGTTTTATAGATCAATGTTGCGAGAGCACAGTAATGTAGGATTTTCCATTAAAATTTTCAATACGAAGGATACGAAGGAATGAACAGGAAAAATCTACACATGAACATTAAATTAAACATACAAAAGCAAATATGTTATCAGAGGAGCATAATAAATTATTTTGGAAAATTACTCAGAAATGGAGTTCAGCGTAAAACATATAAAATTTGGTGTGGTTACACTTGCCAATTGGGGGACCCACAATCCATCCTGATTCAAATGAATAAGAGAACCCTCTTCACGAGCAGCATCTCCTTGAAGCGTGCTACAAAATTCTATACGGGATGTTTAAAATATGTTCTAACTCCATTTCGCTTTTTCGATAATTGGCCGGGAGAAACACATTCGACATCAACTTTTCCTTAAATTTGATGGAAATCAGAATTTAAGCTCAAATTGATAGCTGATAGAACACATTAATGACAACAGTATTACTATTAAATCAGTATTTATTAGATATTCTATCTATGAAAGATACTGATAATGACAAGAAAAATCTTTTTTGAAAATTACTCCATGGACTTTGCTCCTATTGTTTAAATATCAATTTTGTTACGAGTTAATTAATATACCTGGACATTCCGGAGTATTTTCAAATATTACAGTACAGTTTTGGAATATATTGATCGAAATTCTTTAGCAACTCTCGCTGCTTCCTTTACCACGTTTTACAGATTAAAACTACTCATGATGAATCTAGTTACTCGAAATGTTTAGTTTCTTTTACATGTAGAAAAGTTTATTTCAATATACAACTGCTCTCCGAGGTGCCCTTCTCGCCCTACTTTTGTGCAGAAACTTTTTACTTCTCGTAACCTCAACTTTTTTTCAATTTCTCTGCCCTACCTGTGCAGAAGTTACTACCCATGGCGAGGAATCTATTGTAATTCATACACTGACCTCGACGTTGGGCTTTAGGATGGCTTTATTTGGGGTCGATTACCTTTTCTATGAATTTTAGTTGTCAGATTCTGAATGAAACAGGTCGCTCAGCTGTAGATCCTTATTTGATGACCAAGTGTGGTCCACACACGTGCACACAAGCACACAGTTGAATAGGCACACAGACACAGGAACATTCAGGCGTACCAACACACATAAATACAGGATAAGTACTCGGCACCACTTAGGCACAAAACACAATCGGATGCACGTAATATCCTGGGCAACAGCATACATATGTAACATATTTTAGTAATATCAATTTCAATATCGTTTACACTAAAGGTTGTTCAAAATATGAAATGCACTATGCCATTTATTATATAAATATACAATAACCAGAGATAAATCGATCCAGTATTCAGTCACATAAGTTCGCAATGCCCAGTAGTTTGTTACTACTTCGCTAGCGAAGAAGTGAAAGTCACTTAAATCCTCTAACGTTTCGTTATACTTAAATATACAGTCCAGTTCAAAATTAGGGAATAAATATTACAGAGTAAAATTTTAAAAATATGAGCTTAGTTTCACTGAAATTTTCCCGAATATAAACATGTACTGTACTTAAATTTGAAGGAAATTTTCAGGTTACCAGGAATAATACGATAGAGGAAGTCAAATTTTTAATTTTTGGATTCTTAAAATCAAATCAGAAATGAGTTTTTTTATCAAACCCACGAGCAAAACAGAACACAAGTAGTTGTTTTCAATGCTTAGTACTGTGACCCATGTTTTCCATGGCCGCTGCGCACCTACGCCCGCAGCATGTCACCAAATCTCGACACTCAGCAACTGTAATCTGCTCCCATTCCTCTTGCAATTTCAACCACTATTTTTCAACATTTATTGGATCTCTCGTCATGAGATTTTTTCCTAGAGTCTTTGATTTGTTTTCTATGTGATTCATGTCCAGACTTTGAGGAGGCCAGTCAATAACCTCAATTCCTTGTTCCCCTAAATAATTCATAATCAGCTTTGCTTTATGGCGGGGCACGATATCTTGCATTAATTCTACATTTTCAATTCCTGACTTCTGCAACGCTGGTACAACATTTTTCCAACGCATTCTTGTACAGAGCTGCATTAACTTGACCGTTCAGGCGCACAAGAGGTGACGTGCCCTGACAAGCCGAGCGCCTCACGCTGCCCCACCTAATTCGATAGGCTTCATTACACAGACAGATTTCTAACTTTTACCAATTCGTCTTCGAACTAACTGTCTACAGTCACTAAGAAATAAATTCTATTAGCATTATCACTGAACAATACTCTGCTTCAGTTTTCTTCTGTCCAGCTGATGTGTTTTTATGCAAATGCCAATCTTACTGCCTGGATCTTTTTGCTAGTCTTTAGCTGTCTTGTTAAGAAGAGATCTTGCATAGATGCCAATATCATTCAATCTGCCGGACACATTTTGCAATGAAACGTTGACGTCATCTTCAATTATCGGAGAAATGTAAGACGCAGTTAGAAAAAGGCTTCTGAGTGCTGGGAATTGCATAACCCAATCCTCCCTCGCCGTAGTTTTCCTGGATCCGACTGGCCTCCTTGTATAGCAAGCCTGCTAGTTTCCTGGGTCCACCTGGCCTCCTTGTACAGCAAGTTTACAAATTTCATCATAAAGTTTCAGAATTCGGCTCACAACATTTTAGAAGGACTAATCGCATTAATCATTTGTTCAATATTTTTTCGTAATTTTACTGCTTCTAATTTTAGAGCTGTATTCACTCTCTGACATTTTGACATAGCTACAAATGCGCCAGTGTTTCCAAGTGATCTCTGTCTTCTCCATTTTAAAGTAACAATTATAAGAAAGCAGAAATTTTTAAAAGTTTCATCAATATTTTCTATATTGTTACTCTATTTTAGATACCTAAAAGTAAAAGAGCTTCATAATTTGAATTTTTTATTTCTGGAGTCTCGAAAATTTGCAAAAACTTTAACCACAGTGCAAGTCTAAACTCCGTAAAAGTCTCAAGAAAATAAACGCATTATTCTAAATTTGACACTTTTAATCCTTGTTCCCAATTTTGGATGAGACTGTTTCTATTTCCAAAGTCTGCCAGTTGTTTTACGAGCTTGTACACATTTCCAGCAAGTTTTTCCACCTGCAAATTATGCTACAGGTGTTGATGACGTCACGATTCGCATTCAGAGAATCGTCCTGGCCAGCGGCCACAACATCGAGCGGAGTTGTCGTACTCAATGGACGCCTCAACAGCTCACTCACGCTGCAACCTCTAATCCCCTCTGGGAAATCGTTACAAAATTTGGCTTGAGCTTAAGATGAATTCATTTACTTTTAAATTTTGCTTCTGATATATTGAATTTTAGAAGCTATCACTCGCCAGAATAAGTACTATTTCCGATCAAATAACCGTTACGGTGGTTTTTTAGATGAAACAACGATCAAACGGTTAGGATAGAGAAAACTAAAGCCTCTGGAATGGCGCGCAAACGCTTACAAAATTCACAATTAAAGCCGACTTTCAGCTCTATTCAGCGCATAAAAACAAGCCCTGCAAACCATGATCATTCCCGCAAAACGTTTATTTAAAACAGGGGTTATTAAGCACAAAAATATAGAATATTAGTCCTAAAATTTCACTTGAACCTTCAGCCCCGCTTGTTACATTACTGGAAACATTTGCTCTGAACCTGGTACGCGTCAGAGTTGTAAGACCCCTCACTTCTTCTTGTAGACCCTCATCTTGTTGACCCTCATCTTGTTGACCCTCATCTTGTTG
>VOMN01027151.1:0-19698 GCA_014899125.1 Orchestia grillus | reverse complement strand
TATTTTAATTCTGTAGTGGCATTCAAGTGCCACTATTTAGTAGGATTTGCCATGGAATGTAGTTTCAATAATAAAACGAGCCTCGTTTCTCTGATCCGATGTCTGAAATTAATTAAAGCCATAATTTTGTTATCGTAAAAGTCTGTCGCTTCGCCTCCATCATCACGTGACTAGCAACTGCAATGTTTACAAATCCCAGCCTTCTGATTAGCTATCGACCAAAGTGCTTTGAAAAGACCGTTTGGAGTAAGTTCTTGCTAAGTTGTTTTCGATAATACCAAATCGTACGCTGAACGTAAGTTTTCACGTACGTCCGACAACTTATGATAGTTTTGATAATCCGCCCCCAGGTTCCCATCTCTTGTTGTGAAAAAAGCTAAGAATCAACACGGACTTTGAGAAAGATAAAATTCGATTCTAACCGAATCAGTGATGGTAAAATGGAAGGACTGGCTTAGCTCAAATGTAGTTTCAGAGGAATCCTCAGCTTTTCGGTTATTTTCCTTGTATTTTAAGGGAAAAAATCATTCACGAGAGAAGCTGTGCCGAAGAAATATCTCAGACCACTGTGTCCGAGGCATCCGTGCAGTTTTACGACCATGCACCAATGGCCAAATCAGCCGTAGGACCAGCCAGCTACTGGTATTCTCACCCACTCGGCTACTAGGCCTATGTACTTCGTGAAAACGAGATATTTTATAAGACGTATGCGATTTTGCATTTATAACATTGGTAGACTAATGAAGGCATAACGATATTGCAGTATAAAGATGCTTTACGTAAAGAAACAAATTTACAAGACGATTAAATGCAACATAATTTGGATATCGCAAAAGCCATAAATGCCAGAATATAACTATTATCCCGGGATTATGCACAACGTGAAGGTAAAGTCCTACGCCGTAACAGGGCGGCGCACTCCGGCCACTGCTGCTGACTGCCGTAAGCTCAAAATGAAGGGCACTGCTGGGCGCCTCAAGTGCGAGGAGACAACCTCCTACGCAAAAAAAAAACAATAAATGAGAATTTTCTGTTTCCTCCATTCAGAAAATCAATATGCTTTATTCAGAAGTTGATATTTCTACTTTTTGCGAATTAGAACTGAGAAAAGAATTACTTTCAGTGCAGACTAACACTGACACGTGCAACATTCGTCAACATTTGACAGCTGGAGAAAATGGGCACGAGACTTCAGCTGCATACGAATTCTGTAGCAAAATTCGTGGGGAAATGCGCGATGGCCAACTTCTAATAGGAGGCTGGACTGCTAAGCTTTAACAGTGTGGCATAAAAGTGTTTAACGAGCACTAAAGAAAAATTACGAGTTCTACTGAAATTAAACGCATGAAAATCGGTAATCTCAACCGTCAAGCAATCGGCTTGGAAAGTGAATAATTCCAGTATGTTGAGTTCTGTAGAAAGTATAACTCTAGTGCAATAGGAATCTAAAATTGCACAAATTTTTACTGTAGAGAAACACGAAAATCACAATTTTCAGTGACTGTAGCAAGATTAAATGCCCTAGGTGTCGCAATTCTATCAAACCAAACTGCCAAGTTTCTCCCACGATGCACCATTTTTAAATTGGTCGACACTAGTATGATGGCTAGGTATAATAAAGAAGTGCACAGCAAGCACCAGGTGAATATTTTTCTCATGTATGAAAACCCAATGATTTTCATTAGCGTCCCATTTACGGAACGCTGCCGAATAATGGATTCATGCCCAATACACAGAAATAGGCGCAACACACGAAACGATTTTCACCCTGAACCGTGTACCCACCTACATGAGGCATGGAATATTTTCAAATGACATCATGAAATGCAAAAAGCGTGGTCATTGCAAGCATGACAAAATTTATTTCAATTTTTCCCGCTCACCCAAGCCTTTGTATAAATTTTCAACAATTCATTTGTGCGCATGTGTATGTCCCAGCACAATAATATCGTAAAAATACATGATTCTAATCCGAAGGAAAAAATATTTTAAGAGGTTTGCCAAAATTTCAACTCCCGTACAAAACTCCCGCCTCCCGCTCACTCCCGCCAACGCAGCCCGACAAAATGCTCAAGTTTTAAAGGCGAGGACTGAAATTTTTCGAGGAGGAAAATGAAGCTTAAAGTCAGATTTGGAAATAAATAACGTTAAATGAGCATGGTCAGACCTGCGTGAAAAATTAGCGTGCTTATAAGGGGCAAACACGACACCGGTATTTCCAATCACTAAATCGCCATCGGAGCATTTTTCGCATCAGAATGACCACATTTGCGCATGATTGCGGCTGCAGACCGCGGATCCGGGTACACAGGGGGAGCCGACCGTGTGGTGGGGGGAGAGGGCAGTCGGGGGTAGGGAGAGAGGGAGCAGAGAGCGATTAGCAAGGCTTCAGCTCCTACTGGTCGCTGATTAGGATGTGCATGGTAATGATTAGTCCTTGCACGGTAATGCTTGGGCCGTGCACGGTAATGCTTGGACCGTGTTTGGTAATGCTTGGGTCGTGCACAGTAATGCTTGGACCGTGCTTAGTTGTTTGGGCCGTGCGCGGTAATGCTTGGGCCGTGCGCGGTAATGCTTGGGCCGTGCGCAGCAGCTGATTTGCCGTGTGTTGCAGCTAATAAAACCTTACATAGTAATAATTAGACCGTGCTTGGCAGTCGATTAGGTTGGGCACGGTAACTGACGGGACAATGAATGATTATAATTATCGAGAAGACAGTGATGGATAAATAGTCTCAGTGGATAAATAGATCTCATCTCAGATGGATAAATAGTCAAGCTGCACATGACCACTGGCTTAAGCCTTCTGTGGGCATGACTGCCCTAGTCGTGAGTGGAGCCAGTTTACTGACTGTGGTGACTGAATTACTGACTTGACGACGCTCTGGTGGGCAGTGGTGCGAGTGGGACGAGAGTGGCTGCTGTGCGAGTGTTCAAAACAGCTTAGCCTACTTAAAACTGTTTCGCATCAGCGTCAAAAACCTTGACACGCTGAGGTCTACGACTCTATTTATAGAAGAACTTCTCACATACTGAATGCAGCGCGTCTAAATTACCGCGTAGCCGTGACATACCTGCACAAGACTTAATGTGTACATTTGAACTACATTGCAGGGTACTAAGCTGATTTGCACTCTGGCCGCTTCAGGAAATTTACTTTGAACAATGTCATATACGTATTCTACTCGTACGGCTTGTGTTCGGCGGCAATATAATGAACATGGTGCAACTGGGAAATTATCGTAAGAAAATGATAATTTTAAATGAAATAAGTGACCGTGAATGAGAAATTTTCTATACCGCAGATAGCTGAATATTTTTTTAAGCCACATTTCATTTGGCTTCTTGTAATCTACACCACGACTCCTGACGGCCGGACCTGGTAACCAACTCCTGATGTTCAAACTCCCGCCGAGTACGGACCTGAGGCGCTGTACAGTAGGAACAGCCCGAGCTCGGAACAGGCCCAATGGAGTGCTGAGAGCTGTTGAAAATTTCTTCCGCTCGTCTGCAGCTGCTACTGAATACATAACCTAGTAGTGCGTAAAGCTTATTTTTTAATAGATCTTGCTAATTTCTAGAAATAATCATACAGTAGGTGACTTAAATACAAATAAATTATACTTCGTATACTTATTTTTACATTTATGCACATAAATGATATTTCAGGGACAGGATAGCAAGCAATTTTCGGGTGCTGAATGAACGCCAAATCAACTTTAACGTTTAGGGTACATTGAAAAAATAACACAATTTTATTCCCTTTTGAGATTTTTGTTATAAGGTTTTCAAACAAAAACATGTAGGCACAGAGAAAATATTCAGAGCAGTTTTAGAGCACCCCGGAGGTGCATATCTGCGTCTTTGTAAGGTCGCTCCTGCACTGCTATTCTATAATGTGATTTTATGAAAAGAATCCGGAAGGCTGAAGAGATTCGATATCCAAAACGCTGTATATAGATCGAATACACAAAGAAGATCGAATACACAATACACAATAAATCAAGACGAAAACTAAAAATACTATCTTGGTATGTTCATTATCTTTTCCATGCACTGTGTCCCCCATCCGCGTTTTATAGGAGCGACTTTCTTAAGAAAATGGGTCTCGATCAAAAATGGTAAGGAGCGATAAGAGGACGGTGTTCTTTTTATTTCAAACCTAGCAGGCTTAATCGTTTCCTGCCTTGACAATAACAACAGACACTCAAGGTCGACGAAATGTGGCACAATCCTTTGTAATACCGACTTGCAGTGGGTTTCATTTGATTAGGCAGCAGTGAATTAAGGCAGTGGCTTATGCTTGGTAGCATTTGTTTCTGATTTATCAAGCGTTATCTAATCAGGACGTCCGTTAATGCCTCGAAAATGAAGTGTCAGTCGCGGTCAAGCAGCAAGCCATGTCGAAGCCTGCAGCAGGCACCCTTACGGGATCATCGGATTGACGAACCTTCTGAAATTCTCCGACTCCGGGGCCCTGTGACGGGAAAGTATTTCATCGCCATAAGCATTCGTTTTGTGGGGCGGATTAGCCCGCTGGCATTTTTCCAAGTTACGACTTAAGTCTTGGCACCATGGCGTGACTCTCAATCGACTGGAAATATAGAAAAATTGTCTTCAAAATTTAATTACTAAAATAAAATACTAACTCGTCATTAAAATATATAGGTAACTAGTCAAGTAGGAATGCTAAAAAGGTCACACATCGTTGATATGTCTGAACTGCCTGTAACTGCCTGTAACTGCCTGTAACTGCCTGTCACTGCCTGTCACTGCCTGTATCTGCCGTGTAATGAACTCCATAAGCCGATTACAGAGGTAGCACACCACAATTTTAATTGACGCAGTTTAATGAAGCCGATGTCAAAAATCGTAACCGTCTTCTAAACCACGCAAGTCGACTAGATAACGCTCAAGTGGATCTTTAATCTCACGAGGATAAACTGGTGCGTCTCGTTATCGTACGAGATACCCAGCTATAGAGACGTGCACCAACGCTACGCGAATGTTGATCATTAGAATAGCATAAAGTTAACTAGTGAGCTTTTTGAAGTCTTTAAGAAACTCAAAATTAGTTTCCATTGTATCTCTCCAAGAAGAGGAATTTCTCTACAGAGAGGTTTTAATTATATAATGTATGGAAAGACGCATTTCTCAGACACAGTTCAAAGGCATTACCTTGGTAATAAGTTCAGTAATCACAAAAATTCTTAGACTGACTCTCCTGGAGTAACGGTAAACTAGTTTCATAGTAGTTCTGTTGGGTATCGTGGGTTAGATTCTACTTGTATAAAATTTCACAGATGCTATATCAATAAATGTAAAACCAACGCCACAAAGCAACAACATACGGATACTAGACCACCAAAAGTTATAATGAAGATGAAATATCGTTATGGTTACCTAAGCATCATCTATTGTGTTAATCTCAAAATCTCTAATTCCCCCTAAGGTAACTCACTACGAGTAAGAGGGGAAAGAACTCCCTGATAAAGCTATGAACGATTATCGTACAGCATCTCCCCCCCCCCATACTGACCCATGAACCGAATTGTCCATGGACTCGATACAATACCTTATATGTATGTTATTCCTTTGTCGCTACAAAAGTGTTGTCTAAGACCGAAAATATGATCTATAATATATGCTTTTACACCCAGTTTAATATTGATAAACCTTTTAAAGAAAATATGTATTACATGGAAGAATCTCATCAAACTCCAATATAATTTTAACTGTAGAACGTTACTTACACGGAGTTGTAGACCATAAAAACTCGCGCGTATAATTGGCTGCTAGAAAATAATTTGAGGTGTGGAAGGTGAAGTATACGCGGGAGCCAGTGGTCGCACTGCAACGACACAATGAGCGCGTGCCCATTCGTGCTGCAGCGCCAGATGAATTCAAGTGGAGTACCCTGAATCCACAGACGGTTGTAGACAATTAAAGCAGAAGACTAGATGTCAATATTTATGCAAGTTATTTGCTTTGTTGTTACATTCGGGTACGCGACGTGTATAATAGACATTAATTCAAACACGGTGAAATTCACTGGCTTTCACGTGGTGCAAGTTATAATGGTATGATGTTCTCTAGCAGGAGCCCATCGCTGTCAGCAGAGTTTATCGTTAATAAACACAGGCTTCGAGTGGACTCAGAGCTGACTTTTTTTCTTAAAGAGAGGCCTAACAAACGATGGAATGATGCTAATGCAGGTCTAGGCTCCAGTTGTGCTTCGATGCCTCCCAATGGCGGGGTTTTTATAATTCATTGACTTGAGGGTCTCTTTTACACCACAGAGCACTTCATTGCTGGCGTCTGGTCTCCCTGGCAGCAGTTCCGTGTGCACCTATGGTACGGTTCGGCTATTTTCGACGGTATCGATAAATGATATGGTCCATGCCAATGTATAGTAATTGCGGGCTCTTTAAAATACATGGCAAGCGTGGCTATGAGCATGTCAGAGTGAAATTAAATCGAAAAGCACAACGCGTCTAAGCCTGTAAGACGTCACCCTTTCGCTCAACACATTCGCTGCCATCATGAAAGTTTGTTTCTTTGTTCCACGACACTACTGTGTTTTTCATTAGCCATTTTGTACGTTATTTCCTCATTATTTTGACTCTTTATAGTGGAATTAATAAGTACAGGCGTATCTTGGTATATGATTGGGTTACGTTCCTAAAAAAAAAGTGATAAACCAAAGGAGGCGATCATAAGGGCTAAGAAATATAAGAAGTGGTGTCGTATAGTGAAGTTCGCTTGCATGTACATATACTATTTAGCATGAACATACTCAAAGAAGACGCGTATGAGTTGCATGAATTAATTTTGGTAATTAAATATAGTAAATATCACTTGCAATAGACACAAAAATCACGTGATGCACGTATCGTTAAACGGCAGCGAACGTGCTAAACATAAGATAAAGAGTGTTAAACATAAGATAAAGAGAAGACTGCTTCTCTAACTACTCGTAAAGTTCGAAACTAACTATGACCCACATAACGAATTTCAGTCGCTACTATCGCCCATTTTACGATACGGGGCTTGCGATTAACCTGAAGAGCCCTTGTGGCTGAGGAAGACAAACGAAAACAAGATATTTCAGTTTTTCCTGTCATGGGACCTCAGAAAAATTTCATGGGCTTGAAAACTTTTTTTTTCGAAACTGTTCTTATCAACTGAGTTGAGTCGATGAGAACACAATTTTTTCTAAACGGAATAACTAAAGCTCATCGGAATCGCCTTCGTGACAGATATGAACAACTTGAAAATGAGAATGCAAACATATTGTGCGTATAGCAGTACGCTGTTTGAATCTGTTAGAGGTACAGATAACATAGATAGGAGCCCTCACCCCCATTTTGGTGAATAAGAGGCACATTGTACGTAGATCCGGAGTATCTCATTACACTTCGACTGCATTCATAGTTATTTACGCGAAAAGTAATGCAATTCATGACGACGTTCAGGATATGACTCGTGAAACGTATTTACCAGCAGAACTTGATGGTGACTGTAAAGGATGTGCGTAAATGAAATTTTGCACAATGAACGAGTGTTGCAGCAAGCCAACTTTTAGAACGATATCGGGGACCAAATGCCTCATCACAACAGCAGAAAAGAGTCCGTGATTGGCATTGTCTTGCACACCAACCAGTTGAGGATGTTATCACCATTAAATGTAGTTCGGGACAAATTATAATTATTAATGAACTCCTTTCTCGGCAAGTGTCTAGTCTGCCATGTTGGTACAATCTCAATTACAAGCATCATATTCTATTGAAAAGAATTTTATACAACGGCCTTACAAATAAGCACCTCCTGGAAATATTTATCTAAATCTAGAATCGAGATAAATGGCGAGAATACCTTGATTATGTACTGTAAATTCGACATGCATCTAAGCCAACAAGCAGGATTCAGTCGGCGATGGGAGGAGGGAGGGAGAGGGGGCTTTTATACACCCCGCACCGAAACAGAGATGGAGAGAGACGGTGCGGCAAATTATTTTTTGCATTCCTTTGTGCGCAGGCAAAAACACTTCACGCGTTTCAAAAGCAAAGGTGCTTCCAAACGCTGAGGCGAGTTCCTCATAATGCGACTCCTTTATTTAAATATGGCTTTGATGCGCTTGACTGTAGGTGTCAATGTGGAATGTCAGGTAAGTTATTGATCAAATCGCTCAGCCAGGTGTTGTAACGCTCAGATTCTCAGAGCTTGGAATTTATTACTGAAAAGCGTTCAATTTTTTAGTTTTACTGCGGAAGAAGCGCACATAGCTTATTACTCGCGCACTGCCCTCACATTACCATGATGTTTAAGGGACGATGTGTTGAATATACATAAATCAAACATGGTTTACCTTACTTAACTGCAAACTTTGTATGACTCCTATCTTTTATCGGTTATAGAAAGAGCCATTAGTTAACAGATTTCTAATTATTCGATGTTTACTCTCCGCCGATAACACTTTTCGCAGTCATGATAAATTTGGAACCACTGGAAGACAATACCATCCCTTCAGGTGTGGGAAGAAGCCGATCGAGCAAGAGCATAACAAAAAATATTCAACCCTTCTATGAAAGTAAATGATTTACAATTTAAAGTTAAATTTTCTAGATTTACAATCAATGTTCCATTCTGAATTTCAACACAAAAATCACTAATTACGAGTTATGTCAACCCTTTGAATCATCAACAAACAAATACTTTCAAATACCTATTCGAAACTCGACGATGTACTTTACATTGAACTCGGTATATATGTAAAGGATTCGGTGATAAATGTTGAAGATTGGTGTGTTTAGTTAGACGCATATCTTCTTGCCTGATGTTCCAGGACAGTTATGATACTTCTTTAGCTAAAAGAGTGTGAATGTCTAACAATACCAATCTCAAGTTGAGCCCAGACTGAAGTGTCTCAGTAGTATTGAAAGCGTAAAAGAATATTTCAGGTCTATTTCAAGCGTGCGACGGAGATCAAAATCAGGATATTTGGGTAGAAGAAACGAATTTCACATGCAAGTGACGCCGGTGCCACAGCTTTCCCAGGACCACATTACCGGGGCTCCAGGACGGTTATTGTGAGCACGAGAATGGAAGAAAGCAGCCATTGATTGATTATAGTAGGGCACTCGAGCGATGGGTGCACGAGAAACCTGCTATTTGTCTAGGATTGTGCACGTGTCCCATTAGCAACTGTAAGAGCCGGGACAGAGGTGAGAGCCTCGACCGGCTAGTGCGCAGAGAAGGCACCAAGGAGAATTTCAACACCACGCTGGAAGACCATCAATAGAGGTACGCCAAAGGCAATTTATAGTTCAGTTTGAGATCGGATATTAGTCTTAAGTTTAGAAAATCTGCGTCCTAAACATGATAACTTTCATTTTGGGTCAATATTGGGCCAATTGACCTACGCAGTGAAACTGAAATGAGACCAAAAACTTGGTTTGTTTACTGAACTACAAGTTAACAGGCGAACTACGTACACTGAAGTAGAACATTGTATTCTCGAGAAAAAATTGTAATAGAACGTATAAATTTTACGTTGTTAAGATCGCGTAGATCACAAAACCACGCTGCTTGTACTTCTTAGAAAACTCTAATTACTTACTTTTTTAAGTACAAGCTGAAGTGAAGATGAATCTGCATACATTACGTAATGGTTGGACCGTAGTCTCACAATCCATTCACCCACTTCTCGTGATATTTTACAATAATGTCGGCTGGTTTCCACCTCAACTGGAGCACGTCCTCCGTTCGAGCAAGTGGTCCTGGTTTGCGTGATAGTCTTCCCGCACAAAAATATTTCCGGTCGAAAACTCGCCCTGAATTTTTAACACAAAAGCACCTCTCAGGTCATTTTCTTGCTAAGGACCCTACTCTGAACCTTGACGCAGCGTGAAGTAATGCACTATAAACAGTATTAATTATAGAACCAAATCTAAAACAGAACTGACGTGCGTTGTTAGGATTATTGTGCCAAGGCAATAAAGAAGCGAGAGCCGCGACCGAAGCTCCGTCTGGAGCTATGGTCAGACAAATAGGAAGTCATCGAGAATACAATATCTATACAGACTTGCGGCTATTGACGCTCAGCGAAGACTAAGTGGAATTTAAAGTTAAAAATGGTGCGTGCATTCCTCGTTAGCAGCTCGGGTCTCGTTAGGAAACCGTTTATATTTCTTCTCATTGAAGGTGTGCGATTTGTTCGGCCGAGTGCGTAAGCCATGGTTCATTCTAAATCAGGGGCCGACTGGTAGCCCTTATTGGAGCTGGTAAGTGGTATCGAAATTTTTCGAGAAAAAATACGGCCAAAGCTTAACTTGAAGCACAACATTCATCAACTAAAGCAATATTGATTTTTTCTTTCCGTTTCGGCTAAGCAGTGGATTTTTCCCTTAAGCTAGCACGAAGAGTTGTCACGCGGAGTGAAGCATCTCAACGAGTAGAAAAATTGAAGAAGTCACTCGAGATTGCACATCGGAGCCACTCGTGCAGGCGGTCGGTTGTGCTCATCGCCTGCCTTCCTCGAGGGATAAAAAGAATACAGACACATGGTAGAGGAGGCACATATAACAACAACACTGGAACAACACTGGAACAACACTGGAACAACGCTACTGAAGTGTTGCCGATTCCACTCAGTAATAAGTGGGTCAGCACTGAAGACCTTCACTTCGCGTTGACTGACTAGTGAACTAGTGNAGGAAAGTAAGGACGACATACACTGTGATCCTACAATCTGAGCACGCATTTCAATTGAAAAAATCTTTGCAAATGCAGAAATTATTCAGAAATGATAATTATTTACTGAAGCTGCCAACACGGTGTGCTCCACCACGATAGCTCTCAGGAGAGAGCCGTGAGCGAGTCGTTAGTGAGGAGGTCAATTGGAGTGCGGCGATGCGCAGGGGAACAGGACCGAGGACGATTAACGACGTTCATAATAAGGAATTTCTTGTACGAGTATATATGGCAGGGCAGTTAATAATATACGAGAATGTAAGGGATTTACCCTGGACGTGTTTTAAATTTCTTCGATTTCGTTGCATAATGGATGAAAAGCTCGAAAATCGCCTAAGAGAATTCCTCATCGAGATAAGATTAATGCAAAAGCAACGACCTGCCTGACTGAGCTCCAATAACAATGTGCCCTCGTACTGATGCAATTTTCCTCAAGATCGTTTGATCACAACCAACTCGAATTGAACACTTCGCTCATGAGTGCTCTTCACTAAACACATCGTGTCCTAAAGTGAAATAAATTTTCACGATAGAGACTAGGAAGCACGAAACAAAAAATGTGGCGTACTCCAGTGGTCCCCAGCGGCGCGTTCCGCGGGCGGGTCTCATTGTATGAAACAGCTATGAAAACTCGGGTGCGATAAAGGCCCGTTCGCAAAGCATCGCGCGTTTGGTATTATTAATGTATTCTGTGGGCTTATCATGGGTCTTTTATGTTTGTCACAGTTTGTTAGACTTTGTGTCTGGAACTTTATTTAGCAAGCCGCTCTCCATAAGACATGTATTGGTAAACATCAATTGGTTCCACCTCATTTCTTAGAATCAAAATCAACTTTATGGGCTGTATATGAAAATTTTATGAGCGTTTTTCTTTATTCGGAAATTGTAATGCACGACCCTTAATTACCCCGCCATTCATGCGAGCAGATCCGTCAGGATTAATGCTCCTAGGGACTCTTGGTTAGTTTTGCAGGTCAGACTCCTAATATGTCGTCGCAGAAAGGCTGAACTGTGCCTCAACCAAAGGAATGTTAGCAGTCGATCTCAGTTGTCAGCACAATAATTTTTTGTACGTTCCAAACCAAAATAGCTCCATAAAGATCAATGGAAAATTCAACTTCGAAAATTTATTTTGACTTGATAATTCCTAGACATGCTGAGCACACGAAATGAAATGTACTGAAACGTTGTCAGAACTAAAAAAGGAAAATGGAATAAAAACAATGAAATAATTTTGTATTACAACCTATCAATTCTTTCCTTATATTACACTCGAGGTAACTTGATACTATGCCACTATCTCTTGACTTCATAGTCAGGAGATAGTCGCTAAATGCCAAGTTACCTCGCACGTTACCGCATATTACCTTGGCAATGAAAATGCGCGAAAATAACATTTCCATTAACGAGAGGCTCTTTTTACATCATAAATTATCCTTGTGAAGTAAAAGTAACAGCGGAAAAATAAGCCACACTAGGAATTTTCTGTGCAGAGGAGGAAACAAGGACAGTGCTAAGCCGAGCTGTGTTCGGCTGGGTAGACCTAACTGACCAGCGAGCCGGTGAGCGCGACTGGACATGCCCGGCACTCCTGCTCGTACCCAACACACACACATCCTCGTTGACTTCCATACGACAATTCAAGTTTGCCTGAGAATTGTAGCCATCGGTGGGACCCTGAAATCGTAGCAACGAATATTCAAACGCTTCAAAGTTTCATAAACACACTATAAAGACTACCTGTAACTCGTTGGGTTGCTATTCTGAAGCCCCGTTCCAGCCTCTAATAATTCTTCTTTACTTTCTTCAAAATACCCAAAGTACAAAAATAATAAATTATTCATTTTAGTCCCAATGAACTGTAACGAACATACGAAAAAAAATCCTTAGTTGAGTACTTCGAATTCATGCCATATGTTATTACAAACGAGTGTACACGGTTACGAACAAACGAAATAACAAGCCAGCAAAATGACTACAGTTTTAGTATTATGGATGGATAGATTTGATCAACTCATCAAAAAGACCAGAAAAGGCGGCTTTGTAGATATGCTCGCCTTTCACGACGAAATGCAACTTACGACACCAGAGAGAAACCTGAGGTAACCGCAATTACAGAAAGTGCGTGGTGGCGGAGCCAGAACTGTCCCGTGGAGGGCTGCTGCAGGCACTATTACGTCCGAGTTGTCCGAGACCACATGCGAGCTTTAAGAAAGTCTCGTCAGATTATGAGAGATGGAAAGCAGTGAAAGCGGCAAGGATGATGCGAGAGAATACGTGCCACGCACTCAGCACGCCATCACGCGCTGCTCATCACTCACGCACATCACGCAATGACACAACCACCATTGCAAGTTCACGTCACTTTCGCGTAAGTTCAATGCCTTGCTCGTGCGGTAAATGAAATTATTGTAACAAGAAACTGAACACATTACTCGAGCTTCGTTTTTGTGCATTATTTCAAGACCACACGTCGGATTATGCGTGTTGTTCATACCAGCACCGTGTAGGTACTCAAAGTCACAAAGAAGGAATGTGAAATCGTGTTCTGGATTAAATATGAAATGTACGCCTGAATGTAGGATAGCTTTTACTGCTTGTTCACTACTGTGCTGTTCGGTATTTTGAGTCAAGATTACAGAATTTCTTCATGCAGCCAAGTTCGTATAGACGAGTTTGAATTATACCCTCAAGTTCAGAAAATGATATGCTTTCGTACCTTGAAATGCGTTTACATTCATCGGCTGAAAGCCTCGACATGCAGTACGCAACATTTCCTCTGGACGTCACTTTCTAAGCCACAAAGTTGTTCACTTGCTTCAAGGATCGGGTTATTCACGGCTGAAATGTCACGGCGAATGATAATTTTCTATTTCAATACACTGATTTACTAGTTTCCAGTAATTCTGTTTACAAAGTGAACTATTAAATTGCAATTTATTAGAATTATTCATATTGACTGCAGTGTTTGCGTTCATTATGGTCTGCAACGCTTGAACCTCCATCCAATTGCTCGGCATCAAATTCCCCTTCATTAATTACAAATTTTATGTTGTAGCGTATTTTGACGTCATTTCAAAACTGGGGACATTGGTGCTAAGAAAGTAATTCGAACATAATTCAAGAGCGTTTAATCCAAAGCTCGCTCTTTGCAAAGTTACTTGAGTCTAAAATGAGACCAACCGACAGCAGGGAGCATGACACCGTTGCTCTATTGAGCGTTGAGCTCCCTTTCTTGGGCTACAGAACTTCAGTTATCGCGTAGCTGTTCTTTTTCTGTACATTTACACAATATCTTGCATTAGACAAGCGCCTACTGTATACACGTTCATAAAAATATTACTTTCTACCTTACATGAATGCATGAAGTGTAGTTTTATAGATCATAGTTTGCTCATGGGGGATCTATTTTTCTACCCACAAGAACGACTCCTCTGAATGCCAAGAGTTCAACCTGACCAACACATCCGCAAGAGATGAACCTTCATGAGCGGCCAACCTTTTCCGTGCATGTGTCCTGGACGGCAGCACACATGAGGAGCGGCTTCCGGGACAGTTGTCAAAAGTTTCAAAGCCCAAACTAACTACGCGGACGACGGCAGACTGGTCGGTAATCCGGCGTCCGGGCCCGTGGTACGATACAGACAGAGGCGAGGCAACTGAAAGCTTCTCGTCTTGAGCAAATTGAGTAAAATTCAATGCCACGCTGATGTACAAATGAAGAAGATGGGGGACGTGCTGCATATTCTGAGCTCAGTGATGAAGAATTCACACTGTCTCGTGTAGCGATCAATTTTTTGAATAGAGTCAACGGCGTACTGATACTTGTGGCTTAGAGACTTTGAGTTAGTTTTCGTTTCATTGGCTTAGATGTTTGTAGGTAATTTAAACGGAGCTGTCTCTCGTCTTCAAAAATAGTAACTTGCTTTGCTGATTTCTATTTAACAGGTTTCTAACTAGACCTTGTGCAGATTTAAGCTCATGTTAGCTACTTGTTAGAAATATTCAGTCATAGTACAAAACACGAGTTCCATGAACTAGAAACGATTCCCCCACGGCCTCTAAAACATAGCGGCAGAGCCTGAGTTTGGGACTTTGGGCTACGAGTTTTCACTAAGGTTTTTTAAGCCGTCAATATCAGCAGCATTGCCAAAGCATCAGTGCCGACTGACGCATGCAAACAAGTTAACATCCAAATTAACATATTTTGATGAGGACACCAAGCCTTGAATATTAAATAGGACAAGAGAATACAGTCACGCAAAGGTTGATATACGAGTATGTGCGGCAAGACTACAGCGAAATTACTGCACCTGCAATCGCGACCTCTTCACGATATAAAAGATAGCGCGAGATAAAAGCCCCCAGCTGAAGGGGAGTCCAAAAGGTGTATCCTCTCAGGAATCTGAGGTAATGAATTCTTGGCAGAGCAAGCGCGCGACCGGAATCAGCATGGAAATTTACAGGAACGTGATGGATCGATTTCACAAATTGAATAATGGGTAACATGGTCAATGGATAACCTAGCGCTCTAGAACGGCCATCACAGTCACCAGACCTTAATCCAATCGGTGTTTATAAAAGGGACGTAAATAAATATGTTCTACGAACATTCTCTGAAAAAAAAATTGTTATAAATTCCACATGATAGCTGTATCAACCTAGTCAAAAGATTCGAGTGTTTAGCGAAGTTAATTCAGGGTAACTAGCATGCAAATAATTATTATTAGTTATGAAAATTTATTCGCTAAGAATACTTACTAATTCCTTGTTTTAATATTAATGTTGGTAAATTCTTTATTCTTTTTTGTACCGATCTTAAATTTTGTGTGCTTTTTCCAATATCAACCGTTGAATGCATGGCCCTGCAGAGAATCTTCCTAAAACTATTGTAAAAAAAAAATGTAGCGCTGACACCTGCGTACGAATACTTTTCGCCGGCACTTCATGTCATATCAAAAACTGCAAGACGTTCCTTATAGGGGTATTAGATGAACTATATGCTAATTAACAGCACACTAGGGTAAGAGTTCACATGGGGTTAATAGATTCTCTTTTTACAACTGAAAGCTAAAACAGTGTTCGAACGGTTTTGCCGGTTTTTAGAAAAGCACGATAATATTTCAGTAGCAATACAGAGGAATGTAGACAGATATGGTCTGGTAGACATTGATAAGGAAACAGCGCTGTAACCGGCCTGCCCACCGATAGCGTGTGAGAACAACACTCGACCTGCCCGTATCAGCACATGGCGCTTTCCTCTCGGAGGGGAAATGTGTACAGGCCGCCCCATGTGCAAGCCTGTCAGCCCTTGACGTGAACACCGGAATGTGTGCATACGCGGCGTAATAGAGAGCGGCGTAAAAAGCGGTGTAATAGAGAGCGATGGAGCTGGAAATCATCCAGTATCATTATAGAAAGAAGTTACGCCTACAAATAACTCCTTCACCCCTTACGACGGCCAAATAAGGTCGTATACGCGTCGCATGGCTGGGCAAACACGAAAAACACCCATCGAGAAAATGTTGTGAAGATGGTTTCCTTGGAACATTAAGGAAGAAACAAAAACATTCAAGAGTTTGATCATAAGATACCTCAATTCAACATTGATGGAACGTAAATAAACACACGCGCGCTGTACATGAGGCGCTGCATATGTGTGCTGGAACCTATCTACATAGCGTATATGAAGGACGACTGTACTGAACCTCGTATAAGATAGTCTTCATTTGCCTAAGATGAACGTGTGTTATAATGACTCAATTGTGTTCTTTTTGACCTTTAGCGATAATTTTTCCTCTTCCATTTCTAGATTCATCTTATTACATGTAATCTTATTATCACTTGCGCCAAGATTACACGGTGCACGAATGTCCGACTCAAATCGAGTTTCTTACCCCTTAAGAGATCAAGGATACAGACAGTCTCGCGTCGTGCGAGAGCGAGTCGAGGTCGAGATGAACCAAGAGAGCTCATTTTAAGGAAAAGTCGCCTCCAAACTTCATTCTATACGTCATACGTCTTACAAGTAACGCTGCTTGTTACAACAGCACGTACCCAAGTGCTTGAGATGCTCTGTACATATTTTCGCGATGTTTCTGAAACGAACATTTCTACATTTGCGCGTCGCGTATTTCAGAGGCCGTCGACGCGCCCCACGCGACTCTGAGACGTGTATTTCAATGGCAGTCAGTTCAAGATAAAGCTATTATTTCAGTACCGACACAAAATCACAATACAGGGTGACATACCAAAAAACTCGCTCACTCGACGTGGGACAATGGCAGCGATCTGTGAAAGGGAGAAAGGAATAAAAGGAAGTGGTTACGTTTTGTTTATTTTTCTAACCCCTTACTCCAGAGCACTCCCCACTCCAGATCACTCCCCACTCCAGATCACTCCCCACTCCAGATCACCCCCCACTCCAGAGCACTCCCCACTCCAGATCACTCCCCACTCNCCCCACTCCAGAGCACTCCCCACTCCAGAGCACTCCCCCACTCTGAGGGTGCCGTGCAGTCCAGGCGCCACTCGGACCGTGCCAGGCCCGACCGAGACGCTGTCCTGCTTGCGGTGCCCTGAGCTCCACTCAGACTACACTCACAAGTTCGGCTCGAGCTCACGAGGTCCGGACGCAAGCATGGAGTTGCTTCGCAACGCAACGACCATCGATGGATAACAATAACCGTACTTTTTCCTTGTAATTTGTATAAAAAGTCCATATTCTCCGTACAGCTGGGGGCTTATTTGTTAGAATACGGAATGCTGGCACAGGGTCCATCTTATAAAGTAGGTTGTTCAATACATCGTGCGAGTTCAAGCATTCGAACGCTTAAGCATCGTTCGTTTACCAGGGAAAAACAATGGAAAACTTTGAACACGGCTTCAAAGTAAGATTTGCGAATGCACACGGCTTCAAAGTAAGAGTTTGTATTCTCGGCAGTCGTAGCAGCAGAAGTAGCAGTAATAGTAGCAGTAATAGTAGCAGTAATTTTATAGATAGCGGCGCTTCAGGGACTCGGACTATGGTGCACCGAAACAGAAGGAACTCTTAGTATGAACTACGAAGAACGGAGAATCTGTGTGCAAGGTGTGTTGCCACACAGGATCTCTGGTGCATAGAAAAATAAGATTAAAAATTAATAGCAAGAAAAGACAAAGAAGAGATAGCGAAGAAAGTGTGAAAATTTATAGAAGCAAGTGGGCGCGAAAGTTGCAAGTCTCGAAGGATTATTTACAGCTGTGGTAACCCTACAGTACTCGCCTGAGGATGCCAGTCCCTAAAGCTCACGACAGACAACCGTTACCAACCATACTCTATTGCTTATTCTATTTTCCTGAATGATTTGTGCCGGTACAAATGTGCGCTGTTAAAACGTTCGGACGCTTGCGTAGCTAAATAAGTTAATAAGCCAAGTCAATATTTTGAACGATACACCACACCCGACACGGTGGCCTAATTTTATAAATACTTTCATAAAATACGACCAGCGGTCATATCTGATAAGCCGTTTCATCACCTAGTACACGGCAAGCAGTGCGTGAAAGAAACTATTGGACTTGTCCTATAAATGAAAGAAAAAGGATGAAGAAGTATGTCTTCGAGTGCAAAGCATCGTCCAAGATGTAAGAAATGATAAAGAAGAAATACACAGAACTTTCTATGATAAGCGTGTGTGATAAGATTTCAATGCTTGAAACATCGGGAATAAATGCGGAAGTACAATGCCTCGAGGCTGAGCTGTGTTTTTCTTTCATAACACACTGCAATCGATCAGTATTTTATGCTTACGAAAGTGGTTCAGCTGATTACATTTTCTTGGTCTGGCGACCAGAGACCGAGACCCAAATCGGTTACAGATCAAGCATTGAGGCACGGGCTTTCGTGCGATATTATGCGAATCATGGCGAGAAATTAATTCAGAAAATAAAATGGCGATCATTTTCTATTAAAATCACCTGAAATTCGCTGCTCATGAGCAACAGATTTGTTAAGAGGCGAAAAGAAACATCGTCAGCAAGCGAGCTGCTTTTTATAGACCCGCAAGTGGGATACGAGTTTATTTAGGACACGCCACTCAAAAGAACGTCCTGTGAGAATAGATTGTATACATTGCATAATGCTTCAGATGCTCCATATAGATTCTCGTGACGAAACTAAATTCAGCAATTGCGCAAAAATTGCACTATAGATTTAGTTGTCGTTGGCAGGCGAACATGAGCGTAGCCCACTTCCCTAATTTCACATAATTAATTTCACAAAAAATTAATTTTACAAAATAATTCGCCCAAAGGCAAACGCAAAATTAGTTATACATTTCTACCAAAGAGATTCACAAGCGGAAATTAATTTCCTAAAATATTCAAGTACATTCGGAGAAAATAAGACGCATAACGAAGGCAGATTGGCACAATCAAATCGCTTTTTTCCTTTATCCAATCGAACGCTAAATAAAACGTAGCAACCACCTGAAAAGCACATAGGTTGTTACACGAGAACGGAAGAGTATTCTAGGATATGATGAAGTGGCGCACCAGAAGAAAACTCTCATCACACGGCAGGAATGTTGCTCAACGAGCAACAGGAAAACGGCGTAACAAGGAGCCCATTGTGGAGAGATTGCTCCAAGAAGCAGCAGTAAGAAATGTGAGAGCGGGAGCGGAGTGCCCTCCTCAAGCGTGGTATATGTGATACACGCGCCTGTAGGGGCAGCATCGTGGCCTTTGACCACCGTTACAGGAAATGCATCATCCACAGGAAAGTACGAGTAGCCAAGGCGCGTTTCCTTTCCCAGAGAAATTCTAGTTCAAAGGGTTGTGTTTGAACATATATTCAGGGTGGGCTATACGGGGTGTCCCAGAAAAAAGAAAACCCATTTTCAAATTAGTTTTTTTTTTATATTAAAGCTAGAAGTTTTCTGAAAACACTGTTTTAAATGTTCACTC
>VOMN01027147.1:0-20309 GCA_014899125.1 Orchestia grillus | reverse complement strand
CCCAGCCTGCACACAAACAAGATCCCAGTCTGCACACTAACAAGATCCCAGCCTGCACACAAACAAGATCCCAGCCTGCACACTAACAAGATCCCAGCCTGCACACCAACAAGATTTTTGCAGTACGACACACACACACACACTGGATTTGCATGACAGAAGTGCACACGGAGGCGTCGTGTATACCCGAGAGTGCAGCTATGCAAGTATCTATTGTCATTAGGGTCTCATCGAGTCGACAGACGTAAAAATAGATGAGTCATCAGTAATTCAGAGCATAGGTTCCACCGGTCAGAGGCAGACTGCTGACGCAGCAGTGAAGTTGATGGGGACGCGCTGAGGTTTCCACAGCCAGAGCTCTGGGAGAATCATGAGCAATATCTTATCTAGAACATTGAGTGTTGCAGCAATGGTTCATAGATGGATTAACCTTCTCGTCTGAAGGGTTAACATTGCGACGGATATGTTCCGCTAGTCTAAGACGAACATCTTATCAACAAGATTTGCATCACAAAGATGGGAACAGGCGGCAGCTGTTGCAGGTTATGTTTTACTTCCTCTGTATGAGAGCTCCGAGTCGAGATGCTGCAAGCTGCAACTAACACGCAGCAACCTCACATCGCCTTGCCTCCATAATCGCTACCAGTTTTTGGCCGGAGAAACTGACGACGAAAACGAGCGATCGGTTTAGGTGCCGTCAACAGTGAAACGACAGGAAAATGAGGAACTAAAGAATTCTTTTTCTGCAACTTGCTTCAAGGGTGCAGGTGGACTACAGCAGACCGAAAGGTGCTTTGAACGCAAAAGGAACCACGATATTTACATGGTGGAATTGAATACGCTCAAAAGAAATTACCATTTCTACTCACGGAGTACTAATTTTGGTTGGAATAAGAAAACTTAAACGGAAATTAAAATGCATTCGTCGGCAAAAAAAATAAGCTCGCAAGACGAAAATAAGTCACCTTCTACTAATATGATGTAGGACCTACAAGAGCTGGAATACAAGCGGCAATTCAGCGCGGCATTGAGTCCACAAGTCCCCCGATGTGCACCTGGTCGATTTTAAACCACTCTTACATCAACAAATTTGCTTTTGGGTTCATATCTGGGGACTTAGCAGGTGAATATAAATGCTTGACATATCCTGAATATGTCTACCCTGATACACACAGCAGTTCTCATTCTGAAAGATAGTCAGAGCAGAAGACCTTTCTGCATTCAGACTGTGCAAATAGCAAAACTTGGATATCGAGCAGCTTGACGGGTTCAGTTGCGATTATGCTGGTTCAGTTAGACGGGTACCTCAACCTAAGACCCACTTTTGTGTAGCTGAAAGAGACCCAGAAGATAACAGACCTTCCTCCTTCTTCTCTTTATCTTTGACAGACCTTCGGAAAACAACAGGTGACTAATTTTTTGTCCGGGGAGCTAATAACCAATGGGCTTTCGCTAATGAAAGCCGCTGCTGATCTTCGTTACCAAAT
Organism: Orchestia grillus; assembly: GCA_014899125.1. NCBI lineage: Eukaryota > Metazoa > Arthropoda > Malacostraca > Amphipoda > Talitridae > Orchestia > Orchestia grillus. The sequence goes on along the minus strand of VOMN01027147.1, from coordinate 18,822 downwards.
GACTAAGTTACGGACATTCGCAAGTAATGAATGGTTAAATATCGTGGCGACACAAACACAGACCATGAAGTGTATAAAAAATGAAGCTCCACTTCAAAAGTGATCGCACTGATTCTTTTAGTGTACCAATTTACCCCTTCAAGAACCAGTGGTACCATCTGGTCCGGTTTCATTAGGCTACTTTCAGTTTTACGAGCCAGAGTAAATGCAATCCTATTGCAAAAATATTGGGTAATAAACGGCTATGATTGGATTTATGTCAAGAAAACACACGAGCATTGAAGAAAGAACATAACATCGGCAATGGACCAACTAGTCCTCATAAAAAAAGTCGAATTTCAAGTTTTTACGCGTGAAAAACTGTATCAACCTTCTCTGCTTGTAGCGAAAAGAGTCGTAACAACGCAACAACTTTCCCTAGGAAACAAAACTCTTTGGAACACAAGACCTTCTCTGACGACACAACAACAAGAGAATACCAATGGGACACTTACGCGTCAGTTTTCCCATTTCCAAAACGAAATAATTCAATGAATTTCCGAGGTATTTGAGCGCAAAACTCAGGGACGGCCAACTTCTCGGACTTGATTTAGAATGGCCTATTCTTTACTAACCGTTTCCGAGGCGCCTCTCCACATGGAGGGCGTAATTGTGAGGCTTTAAAAGGAGAGAAACGCGGGCTGACTCATGCGCAGGGGCCTCTCCCGCACCCCGCACGCTCCCACCACACGCCACCCCCGCCCTCTAGCAGGTCTCCCCGCCGCTAACGATACCTTATAGCGAAATTTGCAAACGCATCGAGTTCCACGTGTGAAGCCATCTCACTGCGACCACATTTGTTTCGCTGCGAAGGCTTCAACCGCAAAGGATTGTCCAGAAAATGGTTCAACTGAAGTGGGCTAACCTGCAGAGTCCAATTGCCAAAGGGATCAGTTCCTAAGGGTCCAACTGCCAAGGGAACAATACTTAAGGGTCCAACTGCCAAGGGAACAATTCTTAATGGTCCAACTGCCAAGGTAACAATTATTGAGGGTCCAACTGCCAATGGATCAATTCCTAAGGGTTTAATGACAAAAGACCCAATCATCAAGAGTACAATTACGAAAAATAAAATTACAAAGGATAGAATTACAAAGGATAGAATTGCAAAGGATACAATTGCAAAGGATACAATTGCAAAGGATACAATTGCAAAAAATACAATTGCAAAGGCATGAATAATGAAGGATATCATAAGAAAAGATACTACAGGGAAGAATACAATTACAAAGAATACAATTACAAACGGCAGAACTGCAAACGGCACAACTACAAGAGTTCGCAACAGCATCGTGTTCCAACTCGTCTAACTCTAAATACAGAATTAGGATTCAACAACAAATTCGCCGTAATTTACATATGAAAAAATGGCAACAATACAGGTTTGCTCCGCACGAAACTCCGCCTTCATATGTAATGGTGACACCGAGGGCTCCTCCGTCTTCCGACTAACACCTTACACCACACAGTTGCGGCACAGCACTTACAACCACCACAGTTGCGGTACAGCACATTCAACTCCCCTCAGTTGCGGTACAGCACATTCAACTACCCCCAGTTGCGGTACAGCACTCCCAACTCCACACAGTTATGGTACAACACTCCCAACTCAATGTACCTACTTACGGCACAACACTCCGTCAAAAATCCTACTGCTAGCCCAACTCCCAAAGTCACTTGAACTAACGAAGCTACTATTGGTCCAGACCAGCATAGATCTGAACCTGGACACGTGCGTATTGGTCCAGACCAGCACAGATTTGAACCTGGACACGCGCGAGTTGGCCCAGACCAGCACAGATTTGAACCTGGACACGTGCGTGTTGGTCCAGACCAGCACACATCTGAACCTGGACACGCGCGTATTCTAAGAATTCCGAATTAGAAGTTGAATAACTCCGCACAATTCACAAAGTAGAGCGGCATTCAACCCCTACATTTTTCAAAAACTGCTTGTATAACTTGAACAAATAAGCCAGTACAACTCCGAGCTCACCACACACCAACACAACTCCCCACTCGACACAAACCTACATAACGCCTGCCGCAAAGCCCCGCACAATACCCGCCACACAGCCCCGCACAACACCCGTAACAAAGCCCCGAACAACACCCGCCACAAAGCACCGCACAACACCCGTAACAAAGACCTCCACAAACAAGGACATCACAACACAAAGGCCACTTTGCGACGTAGACGCCTTATTTATCCTTTGTGTTGCGCGAGTGTACAGCCGTCATCCGTCGCTCGTGCCACAAGTACATTCTGAACCTCAAATTTGTTCAATCAACATTCAATACTTGGATCACGCATGCTTCACGGAGATGTAGTCCACCCCAACGCCCTCGGTTCACGGCATCAAGAGAGCAAAACTCGTAGAAGTGTTCGGAAAGATTCGTGTACGGTAGAAGAGTTCTCCCGCCGACAGTACAGGAGAGATATCAAACGTAATTATGCCAGGGACATACATACATCCCTTGCATCATTACTCCACACGTGCATGTGGCAACAAGAGTTCATTATCCAGAAAACGAGAAAAATGCCGAATGAAAAGACAATAGGAGTTTCTTCTAGGAAAATGTGACGCACTGGGATAGAGAATGTTGGTCGTATGGGAGTGCAATTTAATAATTTGAGAAAAATCAGTATGATGATTCAGTCATAGTTCAGTACATAAGCAAACAACTCGGCATGTATTAACATATATTTTCAACACATTTTTCGTATTTTTCTTTCCTACCGTCTTTCGAAAGCCGACCTAGTCAAGGTTTAGGACTCACACCAACATTGAGTTAGCATCAGAAATTCACACCAGATTTGCCCTACGAATTGGCGCTAAATCGTCGGTGGGAGGCCAAGGATGCCCGCCTGAGAGGCCAGAACTCCTCCCATTATCCAGAGCGAGACCTCCACCTCTTATGGGCGGCGGTATCACTCCTACGCACACATCCATCATCTACTCTACACGCCGATGTAAATTAAAGTTGGGCCATAAAAATGACTGATTTACAAGGGCAATGAATCTGAGGCTGAAAGATTCCGCATTATATAATACATGTACCTCCGCCTCCCTCTCAAAAAATATGATCAGCCCAACTGTTCTTCCTCAATTTTTATTAACGTCAAGTTAAATTTCCATTTCCTGTTGAGAATAGGTAATTACTTTTGCCAAATAAAGGAACGAGTACTGTTTTCCGATACGTAAAAGAACGAAAGTAAAGCTTGTTCGCCCTGATAAAAAATCGCTCTACTGAAAAGCTTATTAGACACATCATTGATGCCAAATTTCTCAACCATATTACAGATAATAGAGTTACAGGCTTCAGTCACCTATATAGTCTTCTCAATCAGATATATCAACTGCTATACGAATAAGAGAACTAAACTCGACAACAATCTGACTATCACACAAACTAGCAATTAAATCCGAAAGCACCAAACGCGAAAACGGACAGACCCTCGTGGTTTTCGAGTCATGAACAATGGCAGAAGAGGAAGTAACACGAGTGAGGTGCCACGTGCAGCGCACCACAGTCATCGTAGCCCAAGCAATAGTGGTTTGAATGTTCGCGATTTGCAGGACTATGAGCCATACGAATGTAGTGTTGATAAAAAGCCTCGGGGACGCGAGTAATGTTTACGACAACAGCGTCGACAGAAAGGTTAGCATTAGTGACGGCAGAGTGTTGACGTCCATTGTGTCACTAAGGCCTGCCTCTCCATACTCGTATACCTGAGTTACGTCACAGGCTGCACAAACGCCTGTGATGGATTTGTGTCGATGCAATAAGTTTGTGGAAATTGCACAGGAAAATTTGAAGGACGGCTGACGTACATAGTGCGAAATTCGCTAACTTCAACGAGAACGAATGTTTTTCTTCGTACAAATGTCGACACGGACATTGAAAAGCCAACAAGCTGTGGGAATTAGACATCATAGCTCTAGCAACGCAATAACAGTAATTAATATTTACTGTGCTTCCATGTGTCTAGCAAATTTAAAGCCCAAATGAAATAATGGCTCATTTATGATGGAAAATATACGAAGCACTAGGAAATGATAAGGTCATTATAATTGGTCAATTAATTCCAGGCTCCCTCGCAACATCAATGGCGATCTCAAGAGAGCGAATGGAAGGGACCATTTAGCACGGACTTCATGTAGGGAATGTAGAATCTATAAACAGGTTTGTTCCTACACAGGATTCTGTGAGCATAGAATCAGCAAGTTAAGAAGGAAGACGAAAAAAATAAAGAACTATCAGCGAAAAAGGTATGAAAATAAAAAACAAAGTGGGCACGAAAGATAGAAGTCTCACAGGCTTAGCTAAGGCTGAGATAACCTAACAGTATCCGTCTGAAGACGGCAATCCCATAGCATAGAATAGACGACACTAACCTAACCTTATTGCCTATCCTATGCCCCCTGGGGGGAAACAATCAGAAGATTCAGATACTCAACTTTTAAAAGGCTGATACACCAGAGAATTAAAATATGTGCGGTACATATCCTTTCGTTCTTTACTCTAAGTATGCAGCTGTTTTTATACAAGGACGTTGTGTACAGAAAAAGTGATTTTCGAACGCTCTCACATTGAAAACCACAGTTACGCCAGAGAGCGTCAGGTCTAGGCGCCAGCACCTCGTGCCGCTAGTGAAGGTACCTGGAAGGCAGCCCCCCATCAGGAGTGGGCGGACGGTCCACAGTAATGATGCTAACCGTCACCGGGGGGAAACCACAAGTGAACTAGGAAAGTCAATACTTCTAAACTAAGGTACACTTTTAAAAAAGAACACGGTAACCAATGAGTAGATAATTTCTGAGTTAAATGAGGACAAAACTCACCTTCGTCCATGGAACTCTCCAAGTCAACAGGCTCCAGCCGACCCATCATCGTCAAGCGGCTCACCTCAGCACTCATTTCGCGAGCTCAACAGCAGCCACCAAGAGTGACTACCTTCAGCAGAGGTGATCGATCGAGTTATGACACGCAGACAGGGGTGTTCTAAATGTTCAACACCACAGCGTAAAAGTTTCTACGTTCAACACAGAAATTACTCGACAACAGTTGCTTCAATGTTCGATTTGGACGGAATTTCTTGCGCCGAATACTGTTGATTTATCTTCGTGCGACACGTTCAACACTCGTAAATAAACACCAATGACCCACAGAACTCAAAAGCAGTTCCTAGTGGCCCAGGCGCGGGTTAAAATGGGAACTTTGTAGAAGAGATTATGTCAAAGCTGCACAAACAAACGAATAAACATTAGTCGCTTAAATGATGCTACACAAATTCAAGTACATGAATTGGTCAGGGCTAAAAATCGAGCGACTTCCGACACAATTGGAGACGAACGGAGTATAATAAGAAAACAAACCTGAATGTGAATGCGTATGATTTTTTATGCATTCACAATTATATCAATAGTCCATTGTGATAATGCCTGTTTCCCCAATCTTGTATGGAAACGTTTTGGTTTCAAAATTACTAAAATCAAAAGAATAAATACATAATCTAGATAGCAGTAGTAAGGATAACATCGCTTCAGTAACTCAGACTACCTCGCCCCGAAAGAGGCAGGATCATTTAGTATGGACTTCAGAATTAGGGGAATCTATGCACAAGATGTGTTCCCACACAAAATCCGATGCGCATAGAAACAGCAACTTGAGAAGGAAGAAAAGACAGAGAATTATCGACGAATGCACAAAAAAGGAAAGAAGCAAAGTGAGCACGAAAGATGGCACGAAGCCCTCGCTAAAGCCGAGATAAGTGTCCCGCAAGGGACGTGATCTAGGTACGTGAACTCGTGATCTACTACAGTACGTGCTGAACTTGTCCAGAATTTTGCAGTCCACTGTCACACTCGGCGAGCATGCAATCCACACAAGAACGAGCTACAAATATTTTACCTGAGATCCAATCTCGGGCTAACATGGTCGTCACACCGCCGCCATCGAGCATGGCCAGTGATGCACTAACACGGACTAATGCAACGAAACTGACCTTCACTGGTAAATACACATAGCGCAAATTGGTCGATGTTGCACGACGGCGAAGTTTTTCCTGCATAAACCGGCTTAGGATATCAAAGTAGCAGGCCAAATTCAGCTGATCCATATACAAATGAGAATTAAATCTAACGACAAACGGACTGATACCGACCATTTCTTCTGAACCACTACTTAATGCGACCAAAAATGGTCCACACTGATGCCCTCCAATAAGACGAAAACATCTCAGTCGTGCTAACAAAAAAGTGGTCAGTCTGGTTTACTTGATAATTAGAACCCTGTGATCAATTACGGCAGTCTAATGTACGTATTACACACCTAAACATCGCTTGCTTGTGATCATCAAATGATACTAAGTAACGTTCGTTAGATTGCTAAATAAATTAGTCTGTCTGATCGAAGTTCCAGAGCATGAAACAATGTTTTCGATAGCTCACTTAGTTTGTTCTCTACACGCAATACTTGCAAGTCGACTCCACTGAGCAAAATTGCACAAACGATTCAGATGAAAGATTAACGTTCTAATTTCGCTCAATAACGCGATACTTCACTCGCATGCGCTGCAAGCTCGAATCATGGCAGGCAGCACTACGGAAGCGTCTGTTTAAATCGATTAAATGATTTAAATCGATTAAATCTAAGTGCATTTCATGAAAACGAAGTGACAAGGTCAAGTAGCGGTCACATGGACACAGTTAAGAAGTCACTCTGCCTGAAGTAATGAAGTAAGTAATGAAGTAAGTAATGAAGTAAGTAATGAAGTTAGCAATACAGGCACCTTGTACGACAGGCAAGTCACTTAGTGCAAGCATGACAAGTCAGGCATTTGACTTTAGGCAGACTTGTCAAATAAATGGCGTTTGTATACCCAGGCGCTTTACAAAGTCATATGACTGACTGGGAACAGACCAGTCGACTGCTCAGTAAGGCAGAGACTTGACTGAGGTAGACATGATAGGTCTACCTGTACCCTTGACGATATGTGTCCCGCCGTCAGAGGAAAATTTTGTACGCGTTTTGTGGCTACAGGGCGGAAGCTTTTAAGGCTTAATGGTAACTAAATTTATTCGACATTAGAGGGAAAATGGTGGAACACTCGGCTTATTTAGATCGTTTTTTTGTTATCGATTTGAACGGCCGGCTTTGAGCTAATGCCGTGCCGAGAACAGAATTTAAACATGTCGTAGAACAGCTTTCATTTTCCACAGAAAAAACTTGGAAAAACATACGTGTTTATGGGAGTTCATAACTTAATTAATTGCACTCTCAAATGCCATTCTAGAATTGAAAAGTTAATTTTTTATGTGGTCGATTTGCGAACCATGAGAAGGGATTTTTCTAATAAAATAAACAGCAGGGCCAATCATGAAAAAATAATTTACGATATAGACCCGACACTTAATCTGTCAAAGTGACTTTTATAATCTTATATAATGCTATGTGAACGAGTTTAGACGATTGTCAGTTTGTAACGTTCTCAGCCTCTTTTAATCAAACTTAAGTTTACACTTACATTCCTAGCCGACATGTGATTTCACTACGAGTCTTCCTCTTTATTACAAGGGAAACGTAAATGATTTTTCATATATCCATCGGGTTCCATTCACCCCAACAAGATCATTTTCTCGTCCTCTAAGTTTGGCTTCGTGAACACGGATCCTGCACTGATCGCTTGCCTACCGTAGAAAATAAAGGCCTTAAATCCCCAACCTGTTAATATTATCAATACAAGCATCACAAATCAGAGTGAAAATAAGAAGTACAAATGCTGCATCTACGTAAGGGAGATTAGGAAGCTTGCTCAGTGCCATGGATCAATAAATTTGGATAATTTACACTTCAAATGACCAGGACGTCACGTACCGTACTCAAATTTATGAAGCGAAAACCAGCAATTCACGTGCCCGACTGGTATGGATTGAACGTTCCCTCCGCATGTTTAGAAAGTGAAAAATTTCGCACAAATATCACTCCCGAACGCGACCACTACACCCCCCTCCGTCACTGGAGTCGCCAGCTCGATAGCACAGCGAAATCCATGTGCCAGTCTACAAAAAGTTTACAGTGAGATGAGCTAACAACAGGAGGCGAGCAGACAGACATGCGATGGTTAAGTAAAAACTTGAAGGACGGGTTCCCATTGATGGAGCGACGCGATCGAGTTCGCCAGCAGCTAATTTTAACGAATGGATCCGTCACTACTGAAGCAAAGTACAGTCACTGTCGTCTCATTAACATAAATTTCCTTGTCTTGCGTAGCTATACATTTTCCCCAATTACGGCAGATAAAATGAGCTAAGTTCTTCGGTAAATTGGATCACAAGTTTGGCTCTATGAAGGCTTATGGTGAAGGGGAGCACAGACGTGAAGGGGAGGTGCAACGAAGAAACTTTATGGTACACCAAACAAACACTTGCAACACAGATGATACTTCAACGCAATGGCTTAGTTCACCCAATAAGTTATCAACACGAATGTCGCCTTACGAATTTCATGACGCATGCGTCAGAAGCGAACATAAAGAGAGCAGCAGATCAAAACGATAACGAATAAATTGACTAGCAACGACTCGTGACGAATAAAACTCTTACGACAGCACCAAGGTTATTAATGAACAGTTATTAATGCCATACAACAAAGAATTACTCAGAGACTACGAGGAAGCTGCTTCATCAATTGAACAAATTTACAGCGATTGCAGATAAGATAATGCTCCAGTTCGTTGCGTGTTCTCCACTCAAATAGTTGCCAATCATTTAATAAAACTACTTTTTGTCTAACTGTCAAATGTAACGTTTCAGCGAATCGAAAATTATCTACAGGCAATAAAACGTCCTGAAAAGAGAACGTTGAAAACTCTTGTTGCACCTTTCACCCCGTTTTACAACCTGAAGATGATGTTTGTTATATCGAAACGTAGAGTTTAATTAATTTATAGTTAGACAAATAGTAGTTTTATCAAGATGATTGGTAACACTATTTCAGTGTTTTAACAGGTAACGAACTGGAACAGTTTCGCAGGGTTGAGAAATTAGAATATATAAAATAATGGTTTTATCATTGCTGCCGCCTCCACGACCACGCGCCTTCCCCCAGCGCTGCCGCAGGAGCCTGTGGCCCACACTCGCCGTGAACGTGAGACAATCAAACACGAAGCTGCGGAGCACCTGCATGACATCAACCCTTGGGACAGTTTCCCAGTCGTAAGTGATGCTGATAGAATGCAAGGGGAACGTGGTGCGCGGGCTTCTAAAGTGGTATAATAACAGCGAGTCTGACACACGACCGTGGGCATGTCGACCATGGATGAGGGCTTGGTGTTGACGAGAACTCTTCGATGAACTTGGTTGATTGACGGCTCCTGTATTATACGGACCACGCGATGTAAACCACCTAATTAGAGCCGTGATATCGGCAATATTTAGACGGAAATAATAGACTAAGATCTTCAATCTCGCAGAAATTGCAGAAGCGATTACCCGAATCGTGAACTGAAGATATTCGCCCCAGAGAGTCCTAATACCGAGAGTACCGCAGCGGAAGAGCAGTTATGAGCGGCCTAGAAGAGAGATCAAGACGAATACATCTTCAAAGTAACAACGCAAGGGGAACAAGACAATCATGGCTCACACAAAAAACACAATGTTCTTCAAACTCTTGAAAACCTTGGTTAAGTATCATCACGCACACTTTTTCTTTTGCAGCAGACATGCGTTTTACTGTCTACTATACTTTCAATACAAAAAAATTCAAGACTCATTTGATTTCACAAGTAACGTGGCGAAATTGAGAAGCGGTCAGAGAATAAGCACCTGATTCAAAACTCGTGGTCTGTGGAACAGGTCGCCGCTGGTACCGAGGACTGCACGGACCTCATTATGTGGCCGAGATTCTACAGCACGAACTCGAGCAAATATTACATAGAAGGAAATGTGGGCAGTTGTCCTGCACGTCAGAGGCAGCGAGGCACAAGTCGAGGCACAAGGCGACCCGCCGCGTCGTCCCCACACTTTGCCTGCCACTCCACAAAAGAGTGCCACTCGAGTGCCTCCTGTAGTTCTTTTCTCGCCAGAAGTTACCTTCACCCGAAAACGCAGGATGATACAATGTCTTTTTAGCACATCCGTATTCATTCCCACAAGCGCACATTTCCAAAAACGCACGAATGTTGGTGGGAATGGCTGAAGACAATTCAGAGAAATATCATACCGTCAGAAAAGTCACGATCTCAAACGGTAAATGTGCAATATTGCACGGTGCTTCAAAGTCAAAATAGAGCGACACCTTAGACGTACAAGAACGAAATAATGGAGTAAGAATCTTGGGTCAATTACACGCTGTGACGTCTCTCAGCCCTCACGCAGCTGCTCGTCCGAACCTCGACTACCGTAAATCAAATTCTCTAACGCAATTTCAAGATCTAAAAGGCCCAAAAAGTTCCTCAAGTCGTATCTGACTAAACGATCCCTGTAATATCCGTGATACGATGCAATCTAGCTTACTCTAATATCGTAGCGAAGGAATTGAAATCCCTGTTCTTTTGGTAAGCAGATCTGGCTGTGACGGTCCTGCACTCGCTTCACAGCCCACCACTGCTGCGACGCAAGGAGGCGGAAGGCAAGGAAGCCTAAATGCCAGCACTGCTAGAGCCCCCAACTATTGGGGATCACAGACCCCTAATTGCTAAAGAGAATTTGATCCCTCTCCAGTCGACCGAAATAGAGATACCCCATCACCCAGCAGGGCCGAAGCAGGTCGATCACCAGCAAATTTTCTTCCCTAATGATGGAACGTTCATTCTGAAAAGAATGGATTGGCAGGATAAAAGAGAACATTTTCAGCGTATAATAGGCTTCAGGTTTCGGGTGCGCGCTAGAAATTCCTTTAGCATTTCTAAATCGGCTCTCTAAAAAACCAATTGCTGGGACTAACAGAAAAACAAAAGGTAATTCAACCCAATAATCCATACACGCGTCCCGCTGTCGAGACACATGATGGTAGTGACACCGAATCTAAGCGATTGTAATAAACGGTAATGGTAAAACCAATATTGATTATCCAGAGTCTAGACACTTTTTATTGAAATAGATTCTCAGTAAATTATGAAAATGTATTAAAAACTCAGTTTTTCCACGACTATTTGACTGCATGGCCTCTTTAACGGACCTTTTGTTTTCATTTCAGAAAATCAACAACATTTTTTCTAACTGAAGTTCACAATTAGCAGTCGGTTTCTAAAATAAAAAATCAGGAGAATAAGCCAAGAAACAAATTTCATGCCCTAACGAATTCAGTTGGACATTACTTGAGAAAACCGAAGACTATATGATAAAACCTTTTCATTCACTCACTTGATAGCACTCAAAAATTAGCATATTTTTTCAGGAAAACGCGAATGAAATGCTTTTCCATATTGATAGAGATTGAAATGAAATCTATAGAACGTGACGGCTTCAGTCCTCGCTACATATCTCAGATTCTTACAACAAATGTACCACGCGAGTTGTGTCGTTTTTACGCCGCTGTAACTTTAGAAATATGAACAAGGAATTACAACGATCGAGATTAATGGATAACATTCACCTGATAAATTGAGCGCAAGTGAAAGTATAGGTGAGTTGTCAGGCAATATAATAGAGAGGCCTTTTTTGCCTCCATATTCTATTGAAGCCAAAACGTGTTCTGAACGGGGGCTTCTCAGCCCTCGCAGCCGTCAACGGCACCGCCAGCCTCGTAGAAGTGTATTTTGGGTCCTGCCCAGACTGGACATTGGAGCAGAAAGTTATTTTACGAAGAAAATTATTATTTATTTAATTAAGTAATAAATTATTGAATAATATTTTACGAAGAAAGTTATTATTTATTTAATTAAGTAATAAATTATTAAGTAATATTTTACGAAGATTTTCATTGTGAAAAATTCAAGGACCTCAACATTAACAGCTTTCCTCGTAGTCTTACTCAAATAGATAGAGGCAGCCCGAAAAGAGCGAGAAGTAAATGTCACTACTACAGTCTCTTCTAATATTGAAATACATGATGCTCATGGCACAAACCACAAAATGTATACAGCGAAACTAAAAAAATTAAATGGAAACGATGCAAATGAACTATGCTGAACCGGTTTCCTTTCAAAAGTCAGAAAAATAACTTCAAGTATAATACATTCCTAGCACTGCGCTATTTCATGCGCTAACAAAATTAAAATGATCATAAAAAAAATACGACGATCATTTTCCACATGCAATATAAGCTTCCCAGCAGGAAACGCACAAATTTTCCCATGACAAATAATTTTACATCGTAAAATAAAAACTAGCCAATAGCGACAAAAAGAGAAGGGGGAAAAGGCTGCCAGTCGGAACACCTGTTCTGGCAGGTGCCTGTCGTACAAGTGTTCCTTCTCTTTGGGATTCAGTAATTCATAAGAAAGAGAAACGTTCAAAAAAGGGACGAGCTTCGCACACCTCGTGGTCACATGCGCGGACAGAATAAAAGTATTTGCACGACTGTTTTTTGTCATTTTTTCGAAAATTCTAGCTTTCGTCTGACGGACGGAGTGATGGGTACAAGTCACTGAAAATGCACCAAAGAGAATAAATAAGCAGGACTTACAAGTCAAAGCAACCAATATATCAACGAAAAAAAATTGCATGGTAAATCAGTACGAGTATTTAGCAAAATCTAATACCGCGTAACGATATAGTTATTGAATTTGAAAATGTAAATATCTGCTTAGAATACCTTCATGCAGCTTCGATAAGCTTCCAGAAACTTCAACACGCAAATCCACTGCAAATGAGTGACGATGGCTGCAGTCAAAACCTATCAATTTTCTGGAAGGAAGCCACACGGGAGAAACGCCAGTAGTCAAAGAACTCTCCCCAAGTCATTCTAAAGCAATTAACTTAACTTCGTTATTTAAGATCAACTTACAGGATAATTGCTGAGCTCATTAAGGTGGAGAAGGACAAATAATTCGAAAATATCACGACACTGGAGCGATGCCTAACTCGTCACAAGCCTAAACTCTTCGTGTAATTTCGAGGAGATCTCGATTCTACGTGCATGCAGTGTAAGGTGACCGACCAGTCAGTGTCTGACTTCGTGCAATGACGTAAAGACGAATTTTGAGTTGCAGCGGGCTGGGTTATAAAGTTGATGTTAGAGAATCACTCAAAATGACCCAGAAATTACTTCAATTTTTCTGAAAAAAAACGTAAACACGTTCTCTGTAGATCATTTTGAAGAAAGAATCGAGTTTGGGAAAATTTTGTAAGCCATGGGTCCGATGTAAGCAAAGTAAGAGTTTTTGGCCTGGCACAAATGGGCTCGTAATTAAAAATTTCAATTACGGCCTCTGATCCAAACGCCCACCACCCGTGTTGTCATGCATGGAGGAGGCAGCATCATGGTCTAGGACTGTTTTACAGTCCACAGGATAGGGGGACTTCGCACCTCAGAAGGACGAGTGATAGCAGCACATTTGGGCATCAGACGAGCTTGTACAGAAGCCGCTCAGCCGGGCAGCAATTAGGATACCTCCTGCGGAAGGCCCTCGCACAACACCTTATGCACTGAGCATATACTTGATTTTATAGCTTAAAAGCCGCTTTCTAGGGCGGCAATTCAGCGATGACCGCGGACTTTTGGCTTAAATTGCAATATGTCGTGGCATATATTCATGGCTTTCACTTGATTTGGCAATGAACATCGATTATTCTTAAACTAATTGTGGCGTTGGAAGTATTCATTTGTATGTAGAAAAGATATACGAGGAAGCCACTTCAAAAAGAACAAATTTATGGACAGCTATTCTAAAGCTATGACTCGGTAAGATAACGATCGGAATGAGCGGTGAAATTGGCAAAAAAGAAAGGTTCGAAAAAACTAACATCTTCTCCAAAGGCCTGGCCAATCACTTGACCTCAAAACCACAGAGTGCCATCGGTGAATATTAGCTCAAGTGTGCCAAATGATTCAAAAAAGATTCACTTCCTTGAGGAATATTGGGTCGGAAAAAAACAGGTCGAATGACCGCCAACACCTGGTTTCCGCCCGTGATAACCATCTCAATGTTGTTATTGCAAGCTATGATCATGGCACCAAATCTGAGTAACGTTGCAAGTTTGGTCCAAACACCAAGTTCCATTTCGAAATTTGCTTCGTTAATTTATCAGCTAAAAAAGAAAAATTGTAATGCGTGAATGCTTATTCTACCAAAAATTTATTAACTGAGCTACTTAATACTCTTTACTACACACCAAAATACAAAATCTTCAGGAAATCGTAAATATTTACTCATGCAAATAGTTGCTTCCATCCACGGAGTCCATAACTCGTATATATTTTGTATACATACACACATCAAAATCTGTAAGATGTTTTAATAAGGAAAAGCGCTTACAATTCGATACACTAATGCATGTATATAGCGATGACAACAGCACTCGTCTATTTTTCTAAAAGTAAGGTGTAAATGACGCAGGTTTCTCTTCAGAATGAAACCTGCTAGCGTTGTAAAAGTCAAACAAAAAGGCAATCTCAAACCGAGCAAATAACGCAAGAACGGGACAACGGGCACCGGGTACAGGAGGCCATGCTCTGTCCGACCAATAAAAATAATGCCGCAGCGCAGAATATGGACAAAGCCGCGTCGGAAAAGAGATGGCAAACCCAAACCCAGACAAAACTGGCAATATTAATGCCGTACGAGTATGGTACGCAATTTTGGTAAGAGGCAGAGGCTCCCAGCGTCGTCTTGGGTTAAATGAAAGCGTTATTATGTTCTTAATGTAGAGGTCGTGGTTTGTTAAACGAGCGCTAGGCACAGGCAGGTTGAACAAATTAATTCTACGCTTTTAGTGCTAAATCTAAATACAGGGGCTGGTACATGAAGGACAAAAATACTGAAACTTGTATTTCATGAGGAAAACTGATAAGAGAAGAAGGGAGGCTAGAAGAAAAAGTAAAGATAGCAAAAGACAAGAATACAGAAAGAGGATACGTGACACGAATCCAGGAAAGAAAACCCAAGTAAGACACCACATCGGACGTCCCGCGACCGCACTGCGAGGTGTGAATCTCGAAACTCGCAAGTCCGCCTCCGCGCACCGATACACAAACACTGTTTATTGGTTGAACTGCTCTTTTTTTAAACAACGACGCATGACGACTGTGCCGTAGGAATGCCAAGCGTAAATCGCTGTGACTTGCAGGACGAGCGACGTGTGAAGTTACAGCAAGTTCACTGAGCTGTGACTGCAGGTCGCCATTGTACCGAACTTCTTCTGGACTAGACGAACATGGCAAGCACGGGCAGCTCAATACTGAAGGCATACCTGTGCGCTTAGTACTGTGTAAAAAAGTGAAAGGATATTTGGTGGGTGAAATGTTAACCCTTCAGTTGCTGGAGGTGGTCTAAATTTTAACTCAGTATTATGATACTATTCGAGTTTTCTCGGCTTGAGAACTATTACGACTCTCATCGAACATCAAGCAAAGGAATATGGTGCGTTTGGAATGCCGCTAACTGGACACTAATCACCAAAATTAATCGTTGAAACTTTAAAAGACCTAAAAGTTAGGTGTAAACATCAGGGTTCAGTTACGAATGAACTCAGAATACTATGGAAACGTTCAGGACTCAGAAGGCTAAGTGTAATAATGAGAGCCCTCTAGAATGGCAAGCTCGAATGTTCACACTAAAAAAAAACAGACTGAAGCTCAAGTCTGAGGGAGAAGCACAACAGTCCGAGTCGAAGACTACTTTTAACTTGCTGAACATTTGCTGCTCTACCGAAGGCTTTTTCGGTGCTCAAAATTAAATTACTTGAAATGGTGAAAATAACCTCAATCTTTCGTACGTGGTACACTTCAAAAGACACCCTGATATCGAAGAGTCCAAAAAATACAGAACAAAAGACCTCAGGGTGTAAGCAAACTGCCGGCGAGCTACACTGCCCTTCTGCATGAGATGAACAAGTGTAAGTCTGTTTCAAAATTATTGAATTATAAACAGTGAATAGAGTTTTTCATTCGATGGATTTCTATACTCGAATACAGGTACATGATCCAGCGGTCCGTGCGCCAGAGCAGACAGAAAGCACAGCTGTGGTGTCGCTGACAGGTCGATGACACTTCTCACTTCAAAAATTAGATAAGTTTGGCCATTGATAGCGTGAGTAACGACCGTTAAATCGTGAGGTCATGAACTGAACATTTGAGGTTAAACTGCGTTTCTACATCTTTGAACTAACATCAGAACGCCTAATTCGAAAAGTTTTTAACCTTAAAATTATCGACTTACAAACGATCATTGCTTATATTCACAGTTGATTTTGGAACAGATGGACTTCACATTATTTGTACGCAGAAGTTAAGTTCCTGCATCGACGCTAGGGGCCCTCCAGCGAAGGCAACCTGCATCGCAACGCACGAGAAATGAAGCAGTCGGCCGACAGCTGAAGCGCCTGCGACACTCGTACGCAACGCTTGTACGTTGCAAAATTCGCTCGTACGCGACGCAGGCCTGCGCCTACCAGAGACAAAAGTTGCAGAATTACCGACGAGTCAACATACTCCCTTCTGCGAGGCTCAGAAATCCTACACACCCGCTGAGCCCCCAAGAAAACCTTAACGATAATCCCCGACGGCACACTTCCCTGAAGTGACATTTAGATTCTTTTAATGTCTTTAGATCGCACACATCGCCATGAGGTTATCTTGTAAGCCTTGGCGACTTCATCAACTTTCGAAAAGGAAGAAGCACACATAAAATTCAAGGCAAAATTAAATCAATTCTTCAACGCACAACGAATTCAGCGTCATAAATAACTGAGCTCACAAGTCCCAAAGGCGAAGAGAACATGAGCTTTTAATCAAGCGGTACTGACACCGAGCTGGTCTCCTCGAGCTTACGTTCATTGGGTACATCCCACACAACAGCAAGGCATCAAGTCCGCACTTGACGCCGACGTGCAGGCGATATTCGCAGCATACAAGTGACCTAACAAGCGCGTACATCTCCAAAGCATCGCAAGAGTTCTTCCTGTGAGAACCAGAAAATATCACACACTCGAGTGACAAAACAAAAGAAACTCAAACAAAAACACGAGAGCACAATAGAGCTCCTAGAAAGACTTCACCATGACGAGACTGCGTCACGCTCAGTTTACCGAACGAATTTATTTTAGAATTATTTAAATAATTTACAGGGCACCACGTGCCTTAGTAATCATAAATGCACGTGTGATGCTTCATCAAAACCCCATTGGAATAAAAGAACAAACGGAAGAATGTAGACGTAACCGCACTCGTGGGCCATTTTTCTGTATATTGGCGTCGATTTTCGGTAGGTATTTGTATCAAGTGTCGCAGAGTACCAATTGTTTTGAGTACACAGAGCCCGAGGGTATGGCTATCGAAGATCAAGTGAGATGAGCCCTGCACAAGTCATATCGTAATCCTTATGTAGAAATGTCGATATTGGCAGCAAACATCGGCTGTTTCTAAGGTATTAGTAATTTCAGGTGACCTTACATTCGACTTTGAGATTGAGTCTTATTCCTTTCACTGGTGCCGGTGCGTATATCATGAATCCGGAACAAACCACACACTCGCACCGACGACTTTCACTTCGAAGACGACCGAAAATTCGCTCAGCCTGATTTTTCAAACCCAGGAATTTTAGAGCTACAAGGTTGATGCCTGATTTGCTATCACGAAATTAGATGAACATTTTATTACCCTAGAAAAATATATATTCAAGGTTGGACCACTGCACTCGTCGCCTCGTACACAAGGGCCAAGTTTCAGCACCCGAGGAACGATGCAGATTTTTCCATCAGGAAAACGCGCACGGTCACTCGAGTGCCCACGAATGCCCGAGGACTCGCACACCATCACCACTCCCTTGATGATCACGAGGCAACATCCCGGGTCCCTGGCAACCATGTCCTTCGTCCCTGGGAACTGTGTCAACCGTCCCTGGCAACTGTGTCAACCGCCCCTGGCAATTGTGTCAACCGTCCTTGGCAACTGAGTCAACCGTCCCTGGCAACTGTGTCAACCGCCCCTGGCAACTGAGTCAACCGTCCCTGGCAACTGTGTCCACCACCCCGCGCGGACACCAAAACCCGAATGAGGTCGGGAAAGGCAGGCACGCTGTCGCCGCTCCTCCAGCCGAGGCAACTGGGGATGAAATCGAGGCAACTGGGGATGAAATCGAGGTAACTGGGGATGAAATCGAGGTAACTGGGGATGAAATCGAAGCAACTGGCGATGAAATCGAGGCAACTGGCGATGAAATCGAGACAACTGGCGATGAAATCGAGACAACTGGGGATGAAACCGAGGAAACTGGGGATGAAACCGAGGAAACTGGAGATGAACTCGAGGAAACTGGAGATGAACTCGAGGAAACTGGAGATGAACTCGAAAAAAGAAAACATGAACTCAACGAAAAATAAAATAAAATCGAAGAAGCTTCTAAAAATTGAAAATACCTTTAATGGTAATCGAGGAAACGAAGTTTGACTTCGAGGAACTGAAAGAAAATACGAGAGAAGTGGGCCAAGGCGGCTGAGTGTGGATCACGGGGACTAGTCCCACTTGCGTAACTTGCCTCAGCCGATATCGCAGGCCTCCCCTCCCTCCCCGGGCCTTATTCTCTCGCTAGCTACACCCCGACAACGGAGCTGGGGCGACTGAGACCGCCCCTCCCTGCGAGACAACGACGCGAGTCCCTGCGAGACAACGACGCGA